>JAUBOD010000696.1:916761-934823 GCA_032353885.1 Nothura maculosa | reverse complement strand
GAACATGCTAATGAAAATGAAAAGTTTAAAAGAAGAGCTGGCTAGAGCCATCACCCTTGTCTTTCTCTCCTCCCTTCCTTCCACTGACACTGACCTACTAGATTAGTGTTAAATGAGGCAAGATTTTGTATAGATTTTTCTAAAGAGCCAGAGTCCAGCCCAGTGTGGTTAAGTGACCTCCTTTTTTGCAAACCAAGGAAAAAGGTCTCCACGGAATAAATTCCACTGCACAGGAAAATAAATGCAGCGTGGCTGCTCAAGAAAGAATTTTGTACCAACATTTGTAAGGATCTCTGAATAAGTATTCAGAGCCTATTTCAGAAATCTGTCCAAGCAGGATCACAATCAAAAAACAATGAAAAATAGGGGTTAAAGTGTAAACAGAGTCATGTCTAAAGCATTTCATTCCCTTTCGCTCCGCCTCCCTCCATTCTTTCTATAGATTAGTAACACATTTCTGGAAACATTGTCCTGAGTGACAAGATATCCCCGGTTTTAAGGGCCCAATTTCCTCATAATTTATTCCTTTATCTGAATCTTTTCCTCATCTTTCACTTCTTTCATTAAAGCATCTTTCATTAAAACATCAGCTTTATAGAGGTGTAAGGGCCACAGTGGCGTTAAGTGGTCACAAGAACATTCATCCCAAGCTGCTAGAACGGAAAGCCTTGAGAACTGTATCTGCAGACAGCCACATACAGGTAGCACTATATGGTCCTATATGTTCTTCTCATCCTGGAGATCATGCTAGGTCTAGAAAAAGCACCAGCTGCACTCCCTAAAGAACTAAAATGGGGATAGCTTCACCCACATGGACAAAGTGCTCAACTATTTTCAAGCCTCTGTCCAAAAGAAAGTTTATCTGTAAATGACTATCATGAGTTACATATAACACTATTAATATTTAAGACTTCACTTTATATATACTAGCATAGATTTGCATAAATTAAAGCCCCACAGTCTCCTTGTAAACAATATTAAATAGTTTTTTAAAGGACATTAGTCCTAATCACAGTAAAAGAAATCATCTCAAGAAAAAAATGCCCTAAACAAACAATCAAAACCCATATGTTCCCTTAAAATATCTTCGTATAACTGCATTTAGATGAAATGCCATCACTGCAAGATTTTTTATCTTCATTAGGATCACAGAGAAGAGGGTACAAGTTCAGAGTTGGCCCTCAGAATCAATCCCATGAGTCTGAGTGATTGAACAGGTCCAATACAGTTACTTGCATTCAGGTTTAGGAAAATCTCTTCCTTATCCTACGGGCCTTCCCCAACATGACTGTCCTGATAGTTCTATCTTCTCACACCGCTTATTTCCACAGGAAATATGATTATTACAAAATTTATATTTTACACTCAAACTTCACAAGCCAAAACCAGAAAGCAGAAGTTGCAGGTCTTCGCTTGCCGTGCATTCAAAGCAGGCCCATCTCCAACTTATTCTTCCTCTCTCCCTGCAAAAGCTTGGTGAGCCCCATGTTGACAGGCTGGAGTCCCATGAAGGCTGCTCTGAGGAAGCTTCTTTGCTTGATTTCATTTGCATCTCTACATCGACTAAATTTTATCTTTTATGTTCCTTTGATCCATGAGCTTGGCTGGCTTAGGGCTTAGTCTAGTACAGAATCAGTAACTTGCACCATTTCACACAGAACATAGGTACAGACTATAAAATTAGCGACAAAATAGAGATGACACTTTGAAGGATTTTGTTCCAGATTCTGAGCTTCTTGGTCACAGACATTATAGCTATTTTTTTGGTTCTGGGATAGCAGAGCTATGAGGAGCCTCAAGAAAGGAGGATGACATCAATACCAAGCCACAAAGCCTTGTTTTGGACCGATACTTTAAGAAAGTCTATGCTCAGAAGAGTTACAGTGGATTAGTGAAGATGCAGAAATTAGGAGTGGAAAAAAATATATTTATATTTGCCTTTATTTAAAAAAAAGGTCTGAGTAAAAATAGTTTCTGCTTGTTTTTCACTATGAGCATGTTACTGTGGTTTGGATATCTAATAAAAAAAGAATTTGTGGGGAACAGGAATGAGCTCTCTTGTACACATTTTAAGGACAGTCTAAGTTTGCAAACTCACTGAGAAAGCATGTAAAGGTTTTATAACATATTGGTCTCCTTCTATGTGAAATGATCCTGTGATCAATTGTGACACCTCAGTCACACATATTAGTTTCTCTTGCAGAGCAAGACATCAAGACTGCTGGAGCTTAAAAGGCCAATCAACAAAATACTGAATTAAATCCCACTCAAAATAGCAAATCAGTCTTAAAGTGTAGACTTTGAAGACACACACACACACAAACACTGACCTTCACTCATTTTGGCCCCAACAGGATTTCAGTCCAGCACTTATTTATGACAGTCAAAGCAAATGGAGCACCTCTACTCACACTCATTTCTAACAGCCAGAAGATCTACGAAACTACAAGTCAGGAACAGTCTGCAAAACCAGTCAAATCAGAGCTCTCTATGAATAAGATTCACACCAGGGAATCTCGTGGCTCTAAGGAGGAGTGGAAGGAATAGAAGGATCTATTCCGGATCACCAAGTTCAAACACTGTAGAAGACAGTTCACATAATTCGACTCTGTTACATTAGAACAAAATAAACAGAATTAAATAGAGTATTTGTTTATCATGCTTAAAGGAAATAATGTTTCTCCAGCAAATTATTTTCCTTTTTTTTTATTAAATCATAGTTTAAAAAAAATGTGTCACAGAAACAGAATAATCTCCTTTTCCCCTCTCTTATCATAACAGGAGATACTTTAACATCTCTGAAAAATGCCTGGCATTTTTCAACGAAAAAAGTTCAAACTTTTCTCACAACCCTACAAATTCAAAACCGGTATTTGAATTATTAACTGTATATAGAATTATAATAGAGGTGACTTAACTTCCTCATGCAGCCTAAATCAACAACTTTTGAAATAATAATTGTAATAATAAATCTTAGGCAGAGGCTTCAGATTATTTCTGAGCCTGCACTTTCCCAAACTCCTGGTCTTTGCAAGAAAGAGGCAAGCTACTCCCCTAGTTCCTCTGTTGAAATCTACTCCTATTTGTATCAAAATTATACAAATGGAGCAACATAACACAAATATTGCATTATAGGTACCTATATTTGCACAAAATAATGACACACATATTTTTTACTTAGAAATAATAACCTTTCTGATCATGCATGTTCTGGGTGTCCCTGCTTGAGCAGGGGGGTTGGACTAGATGATCTCTAGAGGTCCCTTCCAACCTCAACCCTTCTGTGATTCTGTGATAACTGTTCAATGGCCCTTCTGTGAGCATATAATATTTGCTAAAACTCTTCAATTGCGTCATACTCCACTAGCTTCCTCTTCAAGCATTACCTGGGAGGCCTAATGCCACCAACAGGCTGATTTAAGCTGCTCACTGCTTCTTTTTGGTCAACTTTGGCCCATGAGCAGGAGTAAATGTCACCATTTTTAATTTCACAGCTATTTCTCTCAATGAATAAAATACTTCATGTTGAAATTACAACCACTCCTGACTCTCATCCTGAATTCAGAAGTATTGGAGACACCCGGTCTCAAAAAGTTTCAAACCATCACATACTCAAACCAAAATCGGTATTTACACAGGGATTTGTAAGAAGCAGAACAAAGATTAGATCACAAGACAACACCAAAAATTGGGAAAGTAGCATTAAGAGAACAGTACACACTGCTAACATCTTTTAACATTTAGAGTTGTTTAGGCAAATTTCATAAAACTAGTATGTAGTAGCAGTATATGAAAGACAATAGAAGTTAGCAGTATATGAAAGACAATAGAAGTTAGCAGTATATGAAAGACAATAGAAGTTTTAACTGTTACATGTTAGTTCATGCCTGGAAGATGGTTTCATAAATTATCCATTATATATAGTTACTTTGAAAAGAATTTAACTTGAAGCATTCTGGAAGACAGATGATACTACCTGCCAACTTCACTTAGTTAATCTTAAAAGAACAATAGATGCATCTCTGTAAATTTTTATAGCGACTCAAAAGCTGCATTTGGCACAGGAGTGTAGGGAAGAGTATTAAAATCAAAAATATATAGTACATATAATCACTGTCATAATCCATGTAAAGCAGAAATGCTGATGTGGTAGGTCTGAACACTTAATCTTCAGATATAGGAACTGAGCAAATGAGCATTTATTCTTATTTCAAGCCTCTGTCTGGAAAACGCTGTTTCCTTATGCTATTTATCCACTGATGGCCGCCAGTGCAGCACTCCTGCAAGTGTCCAAGTCTGCCAAAGCTATATATGAATTCCCGTTCCTATGTGTGTTGTTCTAAATTACTAGAGTTGAAAATAAAACTTATAAATATATAAAATTAAACTAAAATCAAACTAAAATTAAACTAAAAGGTAGAGACCTTAGTTTAGAACACCTACCCAATGTTACAGTCCATATTTATCATGTAAACAAATTTTCCATGTAAATACTATTTACCAGATAAGTAAATACAGCCTTAGAGGGCAGAGAAGTGATGAACATAACCTTAAGGTCTACAGCTGTAGTCAGTCCTTGGCAGACATGACCTCGGTTGAATCAGTCACTTAATAGCCACTGTTTGTCCATCAGTGTTTGTCCGTCATTTAATAGTGAATAGAGGTCACCTAAGTGAACAGGTCAGGTGAATACCCTGAAAATAAAGTATCTGGGCCCAGCTCTGCGCCCAGGCGCACAGACCCTCTGCCCCACACCGCCCCAGGGCTCATGGGCACCACAGGCTTCACACCTGCAACAAAAACACAGAGTGAAGGAGAGAAGTAGAAACCTGCATGTGGGATGCGGCCCTGTTGCTTTTCTCCAGCATGTCTGGGCTCTCTCAACCCTCTCAGAGGGGCAATCAGGTACCTGAGCCCTCCCAAGTGATCTCTGCATTGAGGCTTCAAGTGCACAAAGACTTGCAAAAGGTTCTCCTCTTGCTGGAAACAGCCTTTACTTTATGCAAGGGCCAACTGCATTAACTCGGCCTCCGGGACCGTGCAAATAACATAGGCACAACATATGTGGAATAAAAATCCACACCATGAAGTAACTTCTCAGCTGCTCTCATTCAATGCAATACATGTTTTATTGTAAAAATAATCAAGGTAAAGCATTACAAGACTTACACCAAAGTATTTTTAAAACGAGCAGTTTATGTGGTAGGTAAAGCAGTTAGTCTCTTTTGCTACATAATTGAAAAGGCTCTGCTTGTCTTTGGACACCATAATGTGAATTGCAAGTTATGTCAGATAAAAATTAAGGATGCTTTACTGTAAAAGCAACATTTCATGGGGTTGTCATTGCAAGCTTTTTGCATCAATTAAAAAATGCCCTCACTATTGAATATCTAGCCAAGAGTACATATTTAGTTACTGCCTCATCTCCTTTATAAAAGGCTCATTATGCTGACTGTAAGAAAACATTCTATTGATATAGCAAGAGATTGATAAAGATGAAATCTCTCCTTTATATTATTTTGTGTAAAATCAATTTGCCACTTTAACTGTATTCCTAAAATACCACTCAACTAGACAATCAGTTTTTATTATCTGTTGCTTAATCACAGTGACATGACTGCAAATGCGACACGTTTGTTTGAAGAGGACACAAAGGGTAACCTTTGAGAAATACTGATTTTAGGAGTGAGGAAGGTTCTGCTCCAGGAGCTACTTAAATTCCTCTGACAGCTGCTCAATAAATAACTTAATTACTTACACGCTGATAGACGCAAATAGAGCTATTCGAAGATTGGGAATGAAAGAGCAGTTTACCAGGCATGCACACATTCATTTTTGAGATAAAAGAAAAATAACCTGCTGTTCTGCTTAAATAGCATTCACGTTTGCTTTATTTTATGCTATTAACTGCATTAAGCAGCATCAATAAACATCAGCAGTCATGCATCTACCAGGGATCTTGCAATGCTAATGATGTTCTTAAAAATAATTTAAATGTTACTTAGAAATTGTGAAATACTCAAACAAGCGAGGTTCTTATCCTTCCCTTTACTTCAGCGAGTGGTGCTGCCCTGGCTCACTGGCACATGGAAAAACTCCAGCATTTTAGACAATAGTCTCATTTAAATCAGTTTTCATTGACCTTTAAATCAGCAACATTTTTTCTCAACAACCACTAAGAAGGACAAAGTGAGGGCTTATTAAATGGCTTCTTTTACAACACACCCTACTCAATTTCCATTTTCCTAAAGAAGCCACTCTGAGAACAGAGCAAAAAGCCTAACTGGCAGTCGCTGTGAATGGTATCTTCCACTCGTCAACCCGGCCTTATCAGCTGAAAAGTAACCATGGAAGCAGCGGCGTTCGTGACCCGACACCAAGAGCCCCGAGCGCAGCGGCGCTCCGAGGTCCAACGGCAGAAAGGCCGGTTATGGCTCACAAGGGAAACCCCAGGCTGTCTGCGAGCTGCCGGGCACCGAGCAGGGAGGTTTCACCCGCAATGGAGCCGCCCATGTCCGGCAGCCCTGTGGAACGCAGTCGTAGGGCCCATGGTGCTGCCCCATCCCGACCCAAGGCGCTCGGCAGAAAGGAGCGCCGGCCGCTGAGGCGGCCCGCCGGGATCGAGTTGTTGCTCCTTCGGGCAGCCGCATGATACCGTCTTTTGGATGCTTTTATGTAAAGGTTTCATCCTCAGATGCCTGTATCTTGCCACTGAGTTGTCACATTACATTTTAAAGAAGCTTTATACTCCCCAAACAGCAATATACTACTTTAAATGAAAAGTCCATAATGGAATAACAGAAGTTACATGCATGTTTTCCCGGCTTTCTCATCTGCCTTGCAAACGTAACCAGAACTAATGTTATTGATGAAGCTGCAAACTGCAGATTTTCCTCTTTTAGGTGTGTTTTATGATAAAAAAGATCCATTATGAAAATATATCTACTATATTTGCATATGTGCATGTCCAGTAAAAGATGGCAACACCTTTGTATGTTTATTATGACCCATTTAAAAACAGGAGGTTTCAAAATACCCTGCTGTCCATTCATGAGGTATTTTCCATGTAATAAATAAAAACATATGCTATGAAAACCTGTGCTTAGATGTAATTAGATAATTTTATTTTTTTTCAGTGAAATTGAAACTGGTTCTTGTCTGATTTTAAATATCTAAAGGATGACTATAGAATACATATTTTTTAAAAAGTAATTTGTCTGGTGTTCTGGTTTTTCAGAATTAAATATTTGTGCAGACCAGTTGAAATTGGTGTAGTTTTGTGTTGCAAAGACAGTTCAGTTCTTCCTCTCATCTTATCACAACTAGACAAACTAAAAAGAGTTTCAAATCTATTTGAGAATTTGAATAAGATGCAGACACTGTTTGATCGTTTTATCATTCTTTATCAATTTCCCTTCTCCATGTGTGGACCACTGCTGTTTATTCTACATGGACATTTCTAGTCTTAAAATAATCTCTGATCTCCTTGGCTTTTCTTCAGCCACCCTAAGGACAGGAAACATCATCCCAGACTCTAAAGAATTATTTTAAATGATGCAGCTATTATGTTGTGTAAAACTGTGAACTGGAGGCTTCAAGAACTGCAAATTTTTAAATAAAAGTATTTTGTTTTTCTTTTGCTACTACAGCAAGTACAAAAAACTAGTCAGAGATGAATCGTGGATTGCTACAAATCTGCATATCTGGAAGGAGGAAATACAAAATACCAACCATGAGTGATTGAAGCTGAAAAGCTCCTGAAATACTGCTATGGTTTCACAGAGCAGCAGTGAAGTAGCTCTGTTGCCATACACACGAGCACCCTAACTCATAACAACACTCACAATTATTTGGCCTTGGCTTCATCTGAGCTAAAAATCTGGCATTCAACTTATAATTCACTTTTAGTTAGAAGTGTTAGCTAGAAAATACCTGTTCTAGTGTGGCTTATGTTCCTATGATTAAGTGTTTTTTGGATTTTGCTCTGCTCCAGCATACACACAAATTTCTTCCTGCTTTCAGTGGAAATTGCAATAGCAGACAGATATCAAGAATATGTTTCTCATATTTTAGCACATAAAGACAGGTGTAAGAGTCTGAGAAAGGACAGATTTTAATTTAGCACTTGCTTGTTTCAAGGTAAACTGGTTAATCTTAGCACAAAGCAAAATCACCTTTTTGCATAATTACTCTGAGCAGGAAAGGTAACATCAAATGCGATAATATATTTATAGAAACAAAATCTTCTCTTTGCTGATTCAAAGTGCACTGCATGCAATCATGATCATATTTGCAGCAGAGAGATATTACTGAAGTTGATTTATATTTTTGAAAATATCTTTACAAAGTGGACATTTTCCATGTATAGAACTGTATATAGTTCTATGAGTATTGTCTTTCAATTACTTAAACATTGAGGATTAAAAATAACGCAACATGAACTGAAAAGAAAATAATAATTTGGTCTCAGTTATCACATAGACTATTCTCTTATCATGTACAGAAACAATGTTCAAACCATTTTCTACCTTGAAATTTTAATTTTTTTTTTTAGTATTTGGTAACAGATCAATTTCAGTCTTCCCATTTAAATAACTTTTTTTAAAAAAGATGATCTTGAGTTTAGTTCCCAGCTAGGGCAGGGTGTCTCTCCTCAGCGTGTCTCAGTGAACGAGGAGTTTATTAGAGAATCATTTGAGGGAGATGTATAAAGTTTGATAATGCAAAATAGTGCAGATGATTTAATTCTCATACACTGCCCTGTTCACATATTTGCTGTGGTGATTAGCATTATTGGCTTACCTGCATGTGTAGGTGCATTGTAAAGTAATGGCAAACCTGCAGGAAAAAACACTCCCAGGAGAGAGCGGCAGCGGGAGGCAACAAAGATTATCTGAACTGGGCTAACAAAACCAGCTGGGTCTGACAGTAATTGTTCTTTTAAACTGCTGACTCCAACCAAGAAAGGCCAAAGTGCTGGTAACGCTGCTCTGATCGTGGGCTCAGGTGCCAGGAACAGAATGGAAAGGTACTAACAAAGTCATCGTGTTTCTGGCTCCCTCCGTGCCCCTCTCCACCCGGGCCTGCAGGCAGATCTCCAGGGCAGATCTCTCCTGGGAGATTTCCCTTTAGAGGTTATTTCACTCGATTGCCCATCCCTGAAGCATGCAAGCACGGCACACCGGTGTACTGTGGTCCAATTCGAATGGTGTCAAGGACATACGTACTCCCACACACTCCCTGCACATACCGTCCTTCAAATGTTCCTGCTAGGTGAAAAATGTATTCTTCAGTTAAAAACTGTGTTACATTGAATATAACTTGTTTTTTTCCCTATTGTAATTAGCAATGTTGAGAGAATAGGTCCCTTCAAGGTCCCTTCCAACTTTGAAGATTCCGTGATTCTGTGATTAGGCATAGCTTAGTTCACATACTAAAGGAAATTCCTCCCCTTCTTAAAATGGCATCCAAAGATATATATTCTAATTATATTGTTAAATATTTGCTAATTCCAAAAACTACATAAAGATATACTTGCTTAAAAAATATATAGTTAATATAAAGACAATCTTTTTGTAAAAGTAGTTGCATATTTTGGGACTGCAGAAGTTGAGACCACAAGCTCCTTCGTGGCAACATCCTGCTCGTTGTTGAGCTGATCCCATATTCTCACACACATTTCAGTTGGTCTAGATTTTTACTTCTGACTTTGAGAGCCTATAAACTATTAGGTTTCAGCACAGGTTGAACTATAGTTTAAAATTCAGCATTTTTACAGTCTTGAAGAGGCTGGCTAGTTCTTGGAAGTTTTCAGATAATGCTTGTCTAAATAATTTACTTCCAATTCCATTTGCAACCTGATATATAAAAACATTTTACTCTACAGTCTTGGCTTGGTCTAATTTCTACCAATTGAGCCCAGGTATTTTCAGTAATCACAGTAGGCTTCTGAAACAGAGTTTTGCCTCCTGTTGATTACATTCTTCAAGCTGTTTCCTTCAAACACACAGAATTCCTAAAGAGAACCACATGCAGTTGCCAGAAAATATGGCAGGGTGCTTTGCAAGCAACGGTCGCTTTTGAAATATCACTAACAACAGAAATGTCAGTTCTAATGCAGTTTACATAGTCAGCTTACATCTTTGTTGATAATGCACCATGTTATAACATTTATTTGCCTAGATTAAATTCAGACTTATTCTTCTGAGCTCAAGATGCTTCTGTTACTTTGCATGCACAAAGAACCTTAAAAGCTGCTTTTGTTTCTTTATGATAATATTATATCAGACGGGAACTGATTCTAGAATTGAATTACTGAATCAGAATTACTGCTTTTTGGTGTCTAACAATTTGTGTTTTAATCTCATTTTACATAGAGAGAAAAGCCTATGAGAAAACATGGCACTGAACTGAAACTCAGGCCTCAGTGTTTTCATAAGTCATTTTCTTGCTGATATTTTTGTGTCTCAGTTTCTCAGCTGAAGTTTAAAAAAAACTTTAAAAACATTTAAAAAAACCCACAATGCTGAGCTGGCCAGTTAGACCCTATTAGGTGAACACCAACAGCAAGTGCTCAGGTAATAGCCTGACACACATGATAAATGAGCAAGCACATAAATTACTGTATTAGCTTCTGTTATATGTGTATAACACACAACCTACAGCACATATCTGAGCTTCAGGAAACCACTGTCAATAAAAATGGTTATTCTATAAATACATTTGCAACTAAGGTTTCTGTGACCGCCAACATTCTTTTAAAAACTGCCAAGCATTTTCCTCTGTGGCAATTTTTTCTAGATGTCTCAACTACCAGTTGAATATGAAACATGAATATATGCATTCAAGAAGTCTAAAAATATATCTCTTGAAAAATATTCTATTACACTTATGCATGAAGATTTATTCTGTCGTTCTGCCCTCCTGACCAGCAAATCAGGCTTTGATAAACCCCAGGAAATACAAGCAGCCTGAACAGCAGATACGGAATTTCAGGCCTGAGTTAGTCCTTTAAAGTAACACAAAGTTTCTCTGCTAACAAGTAATCCTATCACAGAACTGACTTCTCAGGTTTGCAACTTCTTTTCGACATGAGTAGATTATTGTTTTGAAATGCACATGCAGGAGAAAAAATTCATTGTCTAGCAAGAAAGTGACTAGCTTTGTTGTAAATGTAGATTCTGATTCACCATATTTTCTCCATAAGTCCTTAGAAAAATTGTATCCTACTATCTCACCTTTTGTTATTATTTTAGGGTCTGGTGGAGATCATTGAATGATTTGACAACATTTGACATGCTTTCTATTAACTATTAATTTAAAACTATTGCTAAAGCTACTTCAGCTTTTATTTAGGCTACTGATGGTCTATTTTAACATATCCACAAAATATTATTTTTTTAAAATATTTAACTTAAAAACATCAAAATGTTAAAATCATTTACCATCACTTTTCGTCTACTGAAGTACTATGGTATTAGACAAACACTTCTCATTTCTTATAATATTTCTTAAAACTCGTTTCAAGTGAATTCTACTGTAAGATGTAAGCTGGAAAGAGAAGCTCAAAGTCATCTAATTGCCTCAAACCTCCCCAAAAGCCCTACTCGAGTTGGAGCTCCAGCCCTCCTGCAGGTGAAGGTAGAACCCGGAGCAGACAGCAGCCTGCGGCGAGGGCAGCCGTGTGGAGCGTGACCTTTGGGCTCGGAGTCACTTCTCCTACTCCAACTGGGGCAAGGTGGCCAGGAGTCCTGGCCAACTCGTTTCTCCATAATTTCACTTTCTGCTCAACCCTGCGAGTCGGAACAGAATGAACTTCCACAAACAACATTTGCACATGGAAAGTTTCAGCTTCTGCATTCATGATTTTCAAAGGTTTGTTTTCCTCACAGCTATAGACCAGAGCTCACAGGATCCAACAGGAATATGCTCCACCACTTCCAACTACTACCAGTTGCCTGGAGCTTTGAAACTGCTGCTAACAATCTCATGTAAAAAAGTAACCTGTCTTCTGCAGATAGAGCCTAGGGTACTAGAACTAGAAGAAAATTTGAGATAGTAGATTAAAAAAGAACAAATTGTCGATCCAAACATTCAAATAATCCTATACATTGTCTTCTACTAGTGCTTTTTATTTATTTGTAATGTAATTCACTTTATTTTTTAGTGAAACAAGACCAAAGCCAAGCGGAAATCTAGATATAATAAAATCAGGTAAATTAGTTAAAATTTGTTTTTTATAGTGTTTTTATAATGTTTCTACATTCTATGCCAAGTGGCAAACTGAACAGAGAAACAAAGTAATTGCCTATAGCAAACTGCACTCAAAAAACAGGGCAGAATTTAAAGCTTTGCACTCACACTATTATCTTGAGAATTACAACCCCCTGATGCTCATATTCCAGCTATTTGTGAATTAAGCATTAACTAATGGAAGGGCAAGCACATAGTTTTCATGCTTTCAGAAGCACACTCATATGCATCATGTGCAAAAGAAAGGCAAACAGTCAAAGTTGAAATTTTGCCTGGAACTCGCAGCATGAACAACCTGCACCAAATTTAAGTATTTATATGTGCTGAAGTTATATGCTGTTTTTTAATCTCTAACATAACAATGCTATAATGTGGGGAACTTGCACTCTAAATGGATAGATGTAGCTGTGAATCTGTAAGCTACACGACTGCTTCATCTGGGCAGAAAGGAAGCTGAACCCCTTAGGCCCTACCGAAAGGCCCAAGAGCAATTAGTTCAATCTCCTTAGATCAAAATATTCTAAGAGAAAGTTTGTGAGGACTCCTAAATTCCGTGAAATCACTGAAATCACTCTTTTCCTTGTTTTCTTAAGATCTAAACAGAAGTTCAAGTTAATCTTAATTGTTTAGGGAAAAAAAAGGCAAAAATGAGAACTGGCTTTGGTCCATCTTCGTGGCAAAAGCACAGGCTCTCACTGAGCAGAAACTAAAGCTTGTTTTCTGGTGTCAGAAGTTACTTTGCTGGAGTCCAGCTGCTGATTCTCCTGGTTGTTTTACACCTTCTCTACAATGTCAACTTCTGACTTCACTGAGATCAGTTTTAGCCAACACTTGTTTTTCTTTCTTTACTTACTTACTCTTCTTGAGGGCTTCTTTATATGTATTCTTACTGTTCTGTCTGTTTGACCTCTGCTCCCAGCTGCCTCACACACTTACAGCTGTTTTTAACAAACACTATGGTTTAATCACTGCTTCCTGCTTGTGGCTTAATCGCTTAACACTTCTAACCTGATAAGGTCCTTGTAGTCTTCAGTCTCTTGCAGTTTTCAGAAGCCTCTTAACAATACAGGCACTTGGCTGTCAAGAGAGCAGCGCCCAAGAGCCTTTGAGATAGACAAGCATCTAATAATAAATACACAAAAATACCATATGCATTGCAGCATGCAAGTTCAAATAAGGATAATCCCAGTGCTAGAGTTTTGAAGACTGAACATCTTTTTCCCATTTCTTCTTTTTAAATTGTCCATTTTAAAACTTGACTATTTATCCTATGTTTTTAAAAAAATCTTCTAGCCTGTTACACACAACTGATGATAGGATATCCAAGTTACTGCAAAGTTTGAATAACTCCTCTGGGGTTTTTGCTTCCTCTTTCAAACTTGACTAAATATGAGCAGTTACAGGAATAATTGATTAAAAACAACCAAAAAAAAGCCCACCATGTGTTGTTTTAGAAATGCAATGATAAACTATACTGGACCGCTGAGTCATCACCGCATTTTGGAGCAGAGAAGCTGCTGAGTAGGTAAGCAGGGAATTGGGGGGATGCTGAAGGACGTGCAGCAAATGTACAGAAAATGAAGAGGTGGAGAAGTTCCAATCTAAGTGCATCCCTAGAGAAAAACATCTTCTGGCCATGTACAAGGATGTCTAAGGAATGAGCTAATAAAAGCATTGTAATGTTTCTAAGTCACGGCTGTTCTCTCATCTGAAATGCTGCTTGCACCTCATTTGAAAGGATTTTGGAATGTTAGCAGCTTGCAGTGGGAATTACTGGGGGCTTAGAGCGAGCTCTCTACAGAGGCAGAGAGACCAGGATTCCTCTACCGCACAAGAATTTCCAATATCAAGAAGCACACGATACACTTATCAACAAAGCTATAATCAAGCAATTGGGCTTTTTCAAGAGAACAGAAATGCTTCTGATAAGAATAATGGATCTGATCTTGGATGGAGGTGTCTTGCAGGCCAAAAATCCTGCCTTAGTCTTCCCTGTGGGCTGAAAAAATCATCAACACTAGAACTCAATTTGTACTTTTAAGTAAGACATTAGGACCTCTTAAAGCTAAACACATGCTTTTAGCATATCTTTTCTATAACTAAATTATAAAACTCCTTCCCTCTAATGAGTCAGTCACTTAGCAATCAATAACTCTTGCTCCTAAAGCAATCTGAGAGAAAAAGGATTCCTAAAAAGGAACATGAAAGAATGTCTGGGAGGTGGCGATTCCAAACCTTCAAGTCCCAAGGTACAATGTCAAAAATTCACATGGGAGGTCAGACTGCCATGTTTGTTGAGACTTTTATGATCTTCTGTCCTTAGAAAGGTGTTAAATTATGGAAACTGAAGGTGCTTTTATTGAAGCAAGTGATCTTCAGACAGTTTTAGGGCTGAATGATGTTGACAGTCAGAGCGCTGTCTAAATCTGCCAGGTTTCCAGAGGTTGTTTAATGAGAAGAGAAATACTGCTTGAAAAGAAGACAGAGCCAATAAGTAGACCACTTCATTACAGCATTGCCTGATAATTTAGTGTCGCTAACAAGTCTTTGGCTAAGTGAAAATGGGAAGACTAAATAAAATCTCTGCTCTTAAAGTACATTTAATTTAGGAATGTACTACTTCGGGAAATTTGGAAGCTTGTAACTCGAAAGCAACTTACTGTGGGATGGCATAGGATCAACAGCTTTCTAAAGATTCAGGAAAAAAGGAAGACACCAAAATGTAATATGGTTATATCTTAGTACAGTTGTTAATTATTGATATGAAAATATAACTCAAAAACAATATCACTATTTTTAAAAGGTGTTGATAAGTTTGTAGCTTATTTGTTGAAAAGGATGTTGAAAGGATGTCTACCTTTTTATGTGGCGTTGGCAGTAGAGAGAAAAGATTAGTCAGAGTAAAGACATTTAACTTGGGATCATGTACTTTCAGTCCAGGCTTCTGCACGTAGATCCACAAGTGATTGTTTTACCAAGACAAACAAGAAGAGACTAATGAGCACTGCATTAATAAACATCATGCGAGCTGTCCTTTCCATGCAGTGAAAAGCATCAACTAGAACATGCGTCATTTTAGGGTACTCTTACTAAAATGCTTGCTTAGTGTGGAAGATGGTCATCATATGCCAGAAACCTGGGTAAGTGTAATTCTCATTGTTTCAGAGCATAAATGTCCTTTAAAAGATAAATTTGAGTCCTCATAATTTGTGGAGAACAGAGAACTTTCCTTCAGCTCTACTCCTGTACATGAGATGCTATAGAAATGTAAAAATCAACAAGGCAAACCAAAGGAGGGCAGGAATCTCCTTTGGTTTCATCATGCCGCTCCTTTGGAACATCAAAATATCCAGGATTCTGTGAGCAAGTCGACAAGAAGTAAGGCAGACATGGTCAGTACTTCAGCTTTCCTACTATACTAATGGGCAAAAGGTAAAGACAAAACTTTCAGGGCACAGCTGAGTTTTCGGGGCGCTTGTGACTGGTTTCAATAAGCTCTAGCAACAGTTCCTGAACCAAAACCACGAGGAGGGCTTTGTAGAAGAGCTATGAGTTTTGCTAACAGGCTTTCTCAAAAGACTATGTTCAGAGGCAAAAGAAAATGACCAAATATTGGCTGCTGCCAAACATTTTGAGAGAGTAAAGTTTGGAGTAGAGATGGCCTCATTTCCTCCTGCTCGGAGCCCAGATGTACTCCCTCCAGAAAAAACAAGAGTAAAGCACAGCAAAGAGGTATGAGCTTAGGTCTGCAAGCCAGGAATTCCAGAGTTGTGATGCATTTTAGGACAAATCTTTTACATAAGAAGATAAAGAAAAGGCCTGAGAAGGTTACCTGCAAAAGGAAAAGCATCCACACAGCTACTGAGGAGAGGAAGAAGCTAACATGGTAGTTCATGTTCCAGCTAAATGCAAGAGGAGCTCAAAGCACACCTTCCTCCCAATATTGCTGTAAATAACACTTAAGAGAGCACTTAAGTGCATACAAAAGAACAGACAAACAAACAAACAGCAAAAACACACATCAAAGGCAATCTACTTCATAATGATAGATCACAACTATATAGTCTCTGCTTTGCATAGTTCAATCATTTGTGATTGTATGTTAAAATGCAAGTTTAATAAACAGAAAAATCCACGCTATGACCAAATGGTGCAACAAACCACTGACAAAATATCCCCCAAAACCATTCAACATTTCACGAGGGACTGGATAACTACATAAAAATAGAACAAAAACAATATGCTAATGTATTCAAAATCAAGATTTAACATTTTTCATACATCTGTTTCTTGCACTTAGCAATTGGCTTGACATTCACATAGCACTGCAAGCCCAAGCTGAGGCCAACTGCCATCTTCTCCTCAGGGCGCTCACACCTTCCTGTGCCGCGTTCCTGGCTGCTGAGAGGCTGATGGGAATACACACCTTGGGCATGGTCCAGCGTGGTGTGTTTCTAGAAGACAGTCTAGGGGAAGAGAGGAATTTAATATTCCCAAAACTTGCCAATTCTCTTTTTCCAACTTTTCAGAGCAGGGCAAAAAAGTTCTGCTATGAGAAGCTACTGGCCTTACTTTTGAGCTACATTTTAGCATGATGAAGGGAACGGAGCAGAGCCAAATCTTGCCAGAGAGTACAATTACGGGGGGGATTAAATGTCGCAGTACTTCAGCTTAATGAAAAGGCTATACAAGAGACAAGATGAAAAGTTGTCTGCAGAATGTCAGCAGTCGTCCTCTTCACAAAAGGGAAAAGTATAAAATGGACATATCAAAAATGTATTTCAAAAGTGTTTTGTGAGAGGAGGTAAATAATATCAACACTGGGCATATGAAGTCAATAAGAAAAAGATTGTCTGAAGCTGTAAGAAATGCCACAGCTGGATTATCTCTCAGTTATAAACCACAGAACATCTGGCCACCTGAGCCAGATTAATATATGCAACCTATACCACAGGTTGCTGATGACTGGAAGACCTGTGTTTTCAAACAGATTCTGCTTTATTTTATTTTGTTATTGCAATTTTGATTTCAGAGACTGTCCTAAACATCCAGTTATTACAAAAGATCAGGGGAAAAAAAAAATACCCAGATATTTTAATTCATTTCCAGAAGAAAATCCTGCATTAAGTTTTCAAGGAAAATACTATTAACTATCCAATCAGATAACTATCAGATGAACATTAGCTCTAAAAGAATCTGTTCTATTTGCAAAACAACACTGAAATGCTCTGAAATACCTACAGAAGACAGTCATCCCGGTAAAGAAGTTAGGTCAAGTATCAGGAACTGAACTTTCTTGGCTTCTGTGATCCAGGAATGCTTGACAAGATTTTGGCCTCCTAGGAGCCAAATCTGGTTTCTGAAGAGCCTTGCATGTCAAAGTCATCCAGTGGAACTATGAAAAGGAAAATTGAAGTCTCTAGGAAAAGCCTCATTAAAAGCACACTAAGAATTATTAAGTGTATTGCAGGAATCAACCTTCTGTTGGCAAACAGACTGCAACTTCTGCTTCCAAGTTCTAAATTTTTCTAGTTTTGCCACAGAAATGAATATTTCTCTCTTCTCTAACTTAGTTTCCACATAAAGAAGGTTATACTGCCTTGCAGGTGACATCCTCAATATATGTAGTAAACACTCTACAGTGACAACAAACAACTCACACTTGCAGTGCTTGTGTCCAGTGCTGGTCATTGGAACTGTCAGTTAATGTCCACCCTTCCCTCAAAAATGCTAGTGAAGAATCTGTCTTCAAATTGATCACTGATTTGTGCTGAGTCAGACATGCATTTCCCTAAGGTGGCAACCTGCTA
>JAUBOD010000696.1:898433-910103 GCA_032353885.1 Nothura maculosa | reverse complement strand
CTGCCCCCAATACTCCAGGTGCGGCCTCACCAGAGCTGAGCAGAGGGGCAGGATCCCCTCCCTTGACCTGCTGGCAATACTGCTCCTGATGTTCTTGGCCATGAGGGCACACTGCTGACTCATGGTTAGCTCGGTGTCAACCAGGACTCCCAGGTCCCTCTCCATGGAGCCGCTCTCCAGGTCAGTCCCCAGCCTGTACTGGTGTCTGGGGTTATTCCTATCCAGGTAATGAAAGTAATGGAAATTGGAAAGATAGCAACACACTTAACATTTCACTGTTAGAATTGAAGGCCTAGATCTTAATAAATTAGTGTTAAACTAGCCCTCAGGTAAAAATTGCTAATTAATATTTTAAAATCCTAATTAATATTTTATTAAGACAAAAATAAAGTTAGGTAGTCATCTGACATAGAAAAGCTTAGCAAATTTGCATGAGCTTTGTTCAAGCTTAACTTTGTTTATCCTAACGATTTATCCATTCTTGGCTTATCAGCTATGGACAGTGCTTGTTAAATAGTTTAAGAAAGACCAAGACAGTAAGTCTGGCAACTGGTGGCTGTTAATGGAGTATGAGAAGTGACTGCAGAACAGCTTCCCTCCCCTTATATTACCAAGGATAACTCCCCTCTTGTGTTACTTACAAGTTAGATTATAATCTGCACTTTTAGTTCTCAGTTACACATATGTTTTTTAATACTTCTTTCATATTATCATATTTCCCTACTACCCTTTAACTTCCTCTATATTTTATACAATATAGTAAGTCTTTCAATGGTCATCTTCTGGAACCTTTTCCTTATTGAAACCTTTTGACTAAGAAAATTACTACACATCCTTTTGCAACACTCAAGTGATCCACAAAACTAAAACCAAGTAGTTTCAGCATTCTGTTTTAAAAAAGAGATATTTCAACTGTAGTAGTTCATGGAATCTTTTACTAAAGCCCTTATTTAATTCAAAACACAGTGAAAACAAGCAATAAACCACTGAGAACAATCATTTGAGCTATAAAAGGCGAAAAACAAATATTCTCTGTCCTTGGATAAGGAGTCTTGAATGAGAGTTTCAGAGAACAACTTCAGAAGAGGAAAACCAAGCACTGGCACGTGGGCCCATGGGGACTGCCAAGCATTCACATCCCAGTATGTCACTTTTCTGCCTTGTGCTTAGTTCACCTAAGAATGTTTCACTCTAGTCTGCTTTTATAAAGGGAACAGATCACAGGAGCAACAGAAGCACATAAACCAAAGATCATCTAAAACCCCAAAGGCTGACGTGGCTACCAGAAATTTATTGCTAATTCCTTGGGGGTGACTGGTCCTCACAACCACTGCCATGCATTTCACAGGGCAAAACAGAAAGATTAAAACAAAACCAGAAACAAAGCAGCCCCAAGAGCAAATACAGGAAACAAGGATGTACATGCTATTATTTTTGACCTGTGTAAGACATTTACCTCTATTAGGCTGGATCAGCAGCATGCCACTTCATGTGGAGAATTAAAGAATACAAGATTCTCGGAAAATGTGATCTGATGGCACCTCTCCTAAGGTTCACATGTTCAGTAAAACATGGCTACCATCATGAGTTTTTAGAGGAAGAAGCCTCAAATAAGAGGTATTTCTGTGTCAAGCACAAATATTTCACAGTCAATAACAGGGAAAAAAAAACAATTAGGAATGTAAGAAGGGGGAAAAGGATCAACTTACTTGCAGAATCCACTGCAGACTTTCCAAATTAAGTTAGAAGAATAGAATTATTTTCTGTTTTATTTTCTGTTATTGGCTCCCTTCTTTCTGCCAAGCATATCAGGCAGTCTGTTTGTTAAACCAAACCCAATTGGTTTGTGATAAACCATATCACATTTGGTTTGCATACGAACTCTCGGCATTTTAGAGCACAGCAACCCAGCGCTGCAAGGGAGTTTCAGCCATGCCAGAACACATATTGCCATGGCACTGTCAGCTTTGCTTTATGAATTTGCACACACTTTCTTTCCAATCAAAACCAGGGCAAAATCCTCTCAGTGAAAGATGCTGTCTTAGACAGCACTGTGCTTCAGCAGAAACAACCCTTCTATCTAAGGCATGTCTGCAATATCCAAACGTCTGAGCTTAATCTTTTGCAAAATACTTGCACATAAAATTATGGAGGAAACAAGTCGTGGAAATGGCACCAGGCCCAGGTTTCCATTTGGTTTTGTCCTCTTCCATCCACACCTGCCAAACACACAGACACACACCCATTATCAAATCATAGCACCATGAAGAAAAGAACTACTTTCCTTTATTTCTTTCCAATCACTGCCCCTATGGGAGGGAAGGCTATGCCAGAGGCATAAGTGGAAGAAATGGTTTATTTCTAGAATTAGTGTATTTACATACAGCAGAAGGCAATAACACCATGCTTTTGCATAAGATCATCCTTGAGCACGTCCCCACAATGAGGTTTCCTCTGAAGTTCCAGTTAAAACAGAGAATGTCTTCCAACTTCTGCATCAGTGAGAGACTAAGGGAGTAACCAAGGCAGGATCAGCATCCTTATTCCCTTTAAAATGTTTTGATAAGAGGATGGAAGGCCAGGGTTCCCTTACCGCCTCGAAGGACAATCTTTTTTTAATTAAAAAAATTATTCTGAGCTCATACACATGTAATGTATATATTCTTAGAGCAACATCTCTATTGACATACTCTGCTAAAATTTTCAAGGCCTGTCAAGGTCCGTCTGCTCAACTGCTCTGCTCTCTGGTGCATCCAAGTTATCAACAAAGATCCTACAGGGAATGGGCCACAGTGTTGATCCTTTGGCACACGACCAGTTGCTGGTCTCCAGCTGGAGGTTCAGCCTGTTGCTGATGACCAGCCCTTTGAGCCCAGCAGTTCTGGCCCTGTTCAATCCACCTCACTGTCACTGTTTCTATACCAAAATGTTTAATATAAAGATCTATTTTAGGGCCATCTTTCAGTAAGAAGTGCTGAGATGACATCCAAACGTTAAATTTATTGTTATTTCAGGACTGCCCACTTGTGAACATTTATTGTTAAAATTGAGGTCTATAGAAGTCAGAGCCTCTCCAGTGATACAAATTCCTGCTTTCATGGTGCTCCAAAGCACATACTTCTAGTCCCATTCCTTAACTTTTCACCCAATCTGCTGCCTTAATCTCAACAACAGCTCGGTTCCAATTTCGCATTCCTAACACCTTTGCATCACAGGCTGCTTAACTCTAAAGCATTTAGCACCTCCACTATCCAAGGAAAGGATGGATCAACCTCCTCCCTGCTCCTAACGTTATGGCCTATTTCCAGCACTTCACATCCCACATAGTTACATTGTCTATAATTGTTTTTCCTTCTTTTCATCCTGCTTCTCATCACAGCTGCATTGGCTGCTCTGTAACCCGGGTTGCATCCCTGCAGCGAGATACCTCTACTCTTCAAGGCAGCTCATGACTGGCACTCTTCTACACCAGCTCTTGAAGACCACTGGGTCTATCAGTGCAGGCAGTGAAAACCTAAACTATAGCTTAAATATAGATAAAAATAAGATAAAATGCCTGGACAAACTGAGAAAATACTGCCGCAGAGTAAGACTAGATGATAAACAGACCTTTCAATTTTGGGAGGGAGAGATATTATCTAGTAAATTATTTTTAAGATATTTTGACCAGTGATCAGATTGGTGAGAAAATAAACAGTTGTAAGTCGTTTCTGTGAACTACTAGTTCACAGAACTACCAGTTCACAGAACTACTACTAGTTCACAGAAAGATTGACTAGTTTTGTCAGCTGAAGCACTCTATCAAAACTCTATGAACAACAATAAATTTATTAATTAAATTCGTAAAACTCAGACCTACACAGTGTAATATAATCTTTATAGTGAAAACAGCTTATTTTGAAGCTACAACAAAATCCGCCAACCATGTGGGATATAATCTGTGTTTTAAGAATGGCTGATGACTGGAGAAGGAAAAAAACATTATTCTGTTTATTTATATTTATTTGTAAATACAATTTGTATTTGTGTAATTTTACACATGTGGATTAAGTTTACTACCTAAAAAGTCTTTCTTCCCTCCCTCACTCCCACAACAGATCTTGCTTTACCATCTACTAATATAATAAAGCAAGTTTTCTGGAAAGTATTCAGCCAGTCCTAAGAGTCAGTTATTTTAATTAATGACTCACAGTTCAATGAAAAATTCAGTATAGCTCATTTTCCTACAGTTTAAATAGCCTAATATTAAAACTTTTATTACTTTGTCATCTGAAAGTGATATTTTTTTTTTCCTTTCCTGCAGAAATTTTCCATTTTGGCAAATAGTAATTTAAATATCCCAAATTTTTGGCAGAAAAGCAAAGCAGTAAGATTTGGGAATACTGTTACTCTCCTCTTAAATTCCACCTACTTAAATCTGTAATTTTCAATATCTTGCTTTGGGAATCACAAGTGCTTTTTCTCCTGTACCGAGAACGAGGTGCAACAGCTCTTTGCTAGTTAAGATGCAAAAGAAGGAAAAAATAGGACAACAGTACAAAAGGTGTTTTTTTTTTTTTCTTTTTGTTTTGAGCTTACAGGTTAATAGAAAATGCAATTCTGGTAGAAACAAACAACTTAAATAGTCTTAAAGTCTTAAATGTGTTGTCTTGTGAAGCAACGATCTGTCCACATGAGTGGACTACTTCAAGACAGAGTGAAAGAGGGGCTGGGATGGAGGGATGGAAGCCCAGAGAAAGGTTTCTGTTATGATAAAGCAGCTGTCACAGCTGGGGTCTTGCTGAGAGTTTGCCTTGCTACATGCAAGAAGTCAGACAAAAACACTCTGGACTTCAAAGCTGCTTGTCTAGAAAAGACGCTACAATAAATGAGCTCCTGCTCACACTGGAGGCTGTCTCCACAGTGTTCTGCCTCCAAAAATAACTACTACAGAAGCATCATCAAAGAACTATCTGAAAGCTACTTGCAATATATGATGATATAGGTAACAAGACAGCACCCAAGGAATGAAAACAAGACAATAGGAACAAACCTTAAAGGAATATATTTTCATTCTGTACCTTATCTAATGCTTAGAACAATGCTACAGGATAGCAAAATACATATGGATATTGTTAAAAAATTAAAGCTCTCTTAAACATTTTTACTTTAAAAAAATCTGTCATGTAATACTTTATATATATATATATACACTTATAATTATCTATATCTACAGATAAGGCACATTAACCCATTAGTTTGCTTCCATTGGGCTTTCTATTATCTAGCTTTTAAGAAAACATTTGTGTGAACAGCACTGGAATATTACCATTTAAAATTGTTGAATTTTAGAAGAAAGCATTCTACAAAGCAAGAACTGAAATGCAGATTATATTATATACTTACCCTGACATTTACCAATCTTTAGCTACCACAGCTTAATAAAAAATGAAAATCTCCTTTGAACTTCCACCAGGGTGGTGGAAAAGTGACTCATGATTTGAGAAATATAATAAATCTTCTTATCAGTACTTTACCTGTCTAAGTCAGATGTCAGCCTTTCAAAATTCTGCAGAATAGTGTAAACCTGGACATCTTGACTGAGAAAGCAAGGTGGCAATAATCCATGGATATTCAACTGTTGCCTCTCCTCCAAGGTAAAAGCCATGCCCTGCAAAAAAAAAAAAAAAAGTAATGGTACAATTTTCAAGAATATTTTGCAGAAAATAATAGGCATGGGTAAATCCAATATTAAAAATCATTTAATATTAAACAAAATTAACAATTATGCAATGATTTGAGGAGGAGTTTTTAAACAAGTTATATTGGAATTGCCCTGTACAGTGCGGTAATTCCATCCCAGCACAGAATGAGTTAAGAGCTTCCAATACTGCAACACGATTCCCTGCAAAGCCTATGAAGATACAATTGAAGAGAACAGAGGCAGCCCATGGGCTCTGAAACAATAGTGAATATTCTACAGGTTTCAAACACTCCTTTCTTTGGCTGTCTTCTGAACACGAAGCATTGAAGATACTTAATTAGACTGTAAAAAATATTCTGTTAATATTTGCTTCTCTTAGTGGCTCCTGTGAATTTTAATGGGGCTGTGGTGCCTTTACACAAAGGGCCTCACCCAGCCCTTGTGAAGTCAATCAGCAGAAACCTGCCCAGAGTGAACTTGAACTCGGGTTCAAGCTCGCTTTGTTTTGCAAATTCACCTTTCCTTATGCCAAGACAAATCTCTGTGCAGACTCACTCGATTTCTTTTTAGCATCCAGACAGAAATTTAAGAGTATTTAGTATATTCTGTGGCTGGCTGTAAAACACTTAACACTATTGCTTTAACTTGCTGACTGCTACAAACTGTCTAGTCTCTAGTTGTTTTTTAAGAGGTCTGTCCATCTGAACATCTTCCAAAGTTCTTCCAGCTGTCATAGAAAACAGTAAAAATAGTTATCATGTGTTTAGTACTTTGTACACTCATATCACGCCATCAAACTGTTGAAGTTTGACTTTCCTATAATAACCACAGCCAGTCTGGACTGATAGATGAAATCAAATCTCACAGTTTTAGGGTACAGAAATGGATGTCACGTGTTTCTTTTGCATATTGAGCTGCCAAATTTATGCATTTGGTTTAAACCATCAACGACTGTTTATGGAGCTAGCAACTCCACCAACTGAATATTACATTCTCATTCCAGAATTGGTATTGACAATTCTGCAAGCATCTTGAGGTTAAAACAAAAATACCTAAGAAGTAATATACTTGTAACACATTTAGCATCTCTCTTACATATATTCAAAAGTTAATGTACCACAGGATAAGCAGCATTTGTATGTATTTGTATGTATACATGTAGTTTCTTGGTAAAGTGTGAAAAAAAATATTTATTTATACTCATATGCCATTGCTCCTTCAAAAAATAAATAATAAAAAAGACAATCTACCACACTATCTGCACTAAAATACCATTAACAAAATTGGCACCTTGAACTGAAAAGATGACCCAAGGAACAGAAAAAAATAAACTTTACTGAACATCCAACAAATCTCAGTCTATTGAACATGCTCCTCCCCTACAAAGACTGGAGTGAAATCAAGTTTCATAAGGATCAGTGCTTGCTTTGCTGTACTTTTCCACACAAGCAGCATTTCCAAAGGGTACACAAACCCTTTCAGAAGTGTACACAAACCTTCCTTGACCTTGCATGGATTTTCAGTGATCCTAAATGCCACGAGTGTCTTTATCTCCCATTCTCTTTGGAATGACTGAAGCAAAAGGCAGCGCTTCCTGGCAGTTTATTCAAAGCCGATTCGTCCGTTTTCCACAGCCCCGCTATGGCTAAAGCCAAACGCAGAGGAGTTGTGCTCAAAGATGCACGTGCACACACACATGCACACACACGATTCGGCACCAATTCCAAATGGCTGGAATTTGGGGAACTGCAGACACAAGCAGATCTATCAGTGTCAGCAGCAAAGCAGCAACACAGTTATTCTCTTCCTCTCCTTTTCCCCCATTTTGATTAGTCAATTTTTTTGCAATAAGATATTTTAGAAGTCTGGGTCTTCCTTCACTTCAGGAATAAGATATAGACTTTAATTATTACTACAGGATTTACCCTTTTATTGGAAAAATATGCATTAAAAAAAGACACATGGAAGTTAAGACATTTTGCCAAATGTCTTTTTTAGAAATAGCTTTGTCATGGAGTAGCATATTTTCCACATGTTGCTACAGTTCCTGCAGTAAGTGTTAATTTCTTTTGGGCAGGACTACAGAAATACAAAAGCCATATATAACTGGTATGCTCCACATGGTTTTAAGAATTCTTTACTTACTTAATGCTCTTCTCTTTGGCATAGATTTTTTTTAATTGCAAAGATAAGATATTAGCTCCTTCCTTTCCTCAGGTGCTACACATGCTCATAAAAAAAAAATTCATCATTGAGCCTTGCTGCACAATGATTTAACAAAAAGGAGAAATCCACTTTAATGCAATAGACACAGGCTGTTTCATCTGCTCACACTAGGAAGAGCTGCCCGATGTAAGGCCTATGGTCTAAGCCACAGATGTCTCTCACTACCTTTTCATCCTCTCCTTCCTCGCCCAGATTTATTACTGTTTTTTTAATATCCGAAGTGTCGTTTCACGGTCGCCCAGCAGAGAGGGCTCTCGGTTCAGCTTGGTTTACCGGCTCCCGGCCTGTGCACACCTGAGGGGCACGGCCATCTAAAGGGCATCTAAACGGTAACCAAAGACAGGGAGCTTTTCATTTTGCACTCCGTCTTACAAATAAGTTGTCCAAGAAAAATAGCAGTGTATCAGTTTCAAAGATTAAGAGACTTGCTGTTTTGCTTACCTATTTGGGACTTTGCTTCATTAATTTTTTCTTCACGGATTATTTCTTCAAAGTTATACATCATAGACATTAGACAATGTGTGATGTGCAAGTCTCCAAAGCAAGTGCTTGCAGGTCTTCGAGCCTTTTGGTAAAACTGCAAGTCACTCTCCAAACACCTATCTCGCTCCCTTTCTCAAAACCTTTGGTGGAAGTGCTTTTTGTTGTTATTTCATTTTGTCTTTTCCCTTTTTATTCCCTAAATAAAACTCCCTACTCTTGTTGTGCCTTGTACAGAAAACTCACCAAGTCTGGTTTTCTCTTTTTCATTTTCAGGAAGTTCAGTTCACTGCAAATACATTTAATTGGGAATTCCTCTCTCCATCTGTAACAATGTGAAGTTAGTTATTCATAGCAGTGATGTGTATCTCTACACATTTATATCTGTATTCTTTCAATATTTGTCTTTATACCAGTTTATCAGCTCAGCTTTCAGCTACAGTTTATCATCTGTGCAGCCTCTACCCTCTCTCCCCAAAAGCCTCCATTACATGGTCATTTCATTGCTATTACACATACATGAAGCCTCTTGTTGAGCTGCATTACTGAAGAGCCATGAAGCAGAATGAGCAGCCCAACATTACTTTGTGTAAATTTTTTTGCACTGTTTTTTAACTGAGTTCTGAGACACTGCTTGAAAAGATAGAAAACACATTTGAATGTTTCAAGGGCTGCCTCAGATCACTATGCACTAATGACATTCAGTATCATAAAAGTGTAACCAGACCAACCCCAAATAATGTTAATTCCAGAGATCCTCCTTCCATTTCTTTAAAGATCTTACCTTGTTTGGTTCTAATAGATCAAGATCCCATTAAAAAAAAATCTAGGTCTTGTGTAAAAAGCAGGAATGAATCAAAGATCCCACCCTTCATCTGGAGGTAAAAAGCCTCTTTCCACCTGTCCGCCTGGCTGCAGCTGTATCCCAATGCTGCTCACAGGGTGCTCTCTTGGAATAAGAAACCACGTTCACTTCCAAGGCTCAGACTTGGTGACTTTTTTGCAGCTCTGATAGGAGAAGACTAAGCCCAATAAGGCTTCAGGTCACCCCTGGAACTCATGGGACAACCAGTAACATCAACATTCAAACTCAAGTACCAAGATATATATCTGAGCAGAATGGATCTAAGCGTGATGGGCAGAAAGAAAGGAAGATGAAGGTATAAATGCGTAGCAAGGACATATATCTATAACACTATATATTCTACAGCAAAAAAAAAATGTCCATCTTAACCATTACAGCTTTCCTGAATGTATGGCTGACCTAAGACAAATGCTGCTGGATAAAAACCACAGGCATTGACATATTTGGGGAAGAGCAGATAAGCAGATTCATCATCGTCTTATAGTCCATCAAATGTAAAAGCCCTTCTCACTAAATAACTCATTATGGAGATGAAGTGGGGAACTACATCTTGAAAGAGCCACCGGAATGTGAGCAACTCGGCTGTTCCAACATCTGCTGCTGGGGCTGGCAGGAGGAGAGCTGGCGCTCGGCCACCCCTGGAAGCCCCTTTCTGGAAGGGCCGGCAGCTCCGCGCGTTCTCCAAGAGGCAGGGAAGTGCTCTGGCAGGCAACGCACACAGAAAACCCTGCAGCTGCCTGAAATACCACTCTGGTGAAGATCTGAATCAATTCTTTGAACAAATAATCTCACAGAATCACCCTGCAATTTTGTACCCCTTCAAAAATGGAAAAGAAAACAAGGCCAAAAAAATATTCTCCAGTTGTTGGAACACAGCATTCTTTTCTCACGATTTCCCAGGTCGCAGCATCACTACTCAATTCCAATTCCACACCATCCTGGATTCCACACCATCATTCCAATTCCACACCATTTTATGCACAAGATTGTTTCCATAAAAAATTCAGCATAACTGTCTTAAGCTAATAGGTAAATGCAGCTGTTAGGAAAATATGAGCTTTGGTGTACATATAGTTGCTTCCAAGCAAATCTTCTGCTGTTGAACCTTTTGCCTTTAGTAATTTTTGCTTCTCATACCACTGTTCAAGATAGTGAGGAATCCAAGCCAAAAGCAAAAAACATTTTTCTTAGGAAATACCTCTTATGCGGAAAAAAACAGTACAATGTATAGTAATGTATACAATGTATGCTGTAAATATAAATAAGTATGATTAAGTCCTGTCAAGACTACTACAAAACATTACAAGCACAGGCAACTCATACACAGGTATCTCAAGGAACACCTCTCTCGTGGACACACTTTATACCAGTCTGGTTGCAACGTACTCCTGTAGCTAAGGGAGGAAGTCATCTTTTAAATACTACAAACTCACACTTTTCTGTTATTGAGGGTCATCTTTTGAACTTCAGGAAAAAAAACGGCCCCAAAGCTGTCAAATGATGTTAACTGTGAGATCTTTATTTTTAGGAATGATTTATTGCAAAAATAAATAATGTGTTACATATATACATATGTAAAAGAAGAGCTTGAATAGCAGAATCTGGTTTGATAAAGAAAATTCTGAATGATTCAAATTTAGATAATAAACACAATTCTTTAAAATGGTCCCCACGAAGTAAAGGGCAAGAGATGAGAGGGACAGATATGATCATCAGCAGAGCAGAAGCTGCCCTTTGCAGATGTGCAGCATGAAGTTGAGGGGCAAATACTGAACATGAACACACAAACTTTCTGTTGCAATCCTCTGCTAACCCACACAGATTAGCTCAATATTTCAGAAGCCAAGATTTGTAAGGCAGTGCCTAAGCAGGCAGTGGCCTGCAAGCCAAAGGGTCACTAGTGAAGCAGAACTGCTACCTTTCAAAAACGCATCTGCCTTCCCCCAACAGGCACCTCAGATTTTGGTTTGTGCACTAGCTAGGAACACTAATTAGACTTGAGTTATAAATTACAGATTAAGATTTTAAAAATCAGTATATAAATCAATGGTTAATATTCCATTTACTTATTTGGTAGGAGGTGGATCCTATCCTATCCAGGGTGGATAAAACATCTGTGCTCTTTGGGAAGAGCCCTTGGGCACAGGCACCAATCAGCACTTGTGACACTGTAAGTATACTGAAGGTAAGAGAGAAAAGGAAAAGCCAGAGCTGATGAACACAGCATTGGCCATGCAAAACAAAACAAAAAAGAAGAAAATGTCCTAGGTTCACCTATAAAATGCCAGAGGGTCCAGGCTTTGCTTTGTGCAGTTTTTAAAATGCAGCTTTTGAACAAATAACTAAGTTAAAAACTAAGTTAAAAAAGTAAACTAAGTAAGTAAACTAAGTAAAAAAGTAAATTGAGTTTAAAAGC
>JAUBOD010000696.1:847155-857718 GCA_032353885.1 Nothura maculosa | reverse complement strand
CCCAGGCAGGGCCAGGTCTGCTGACTGTTTGGAAAAGCCTTTTCTGTGATAGCCCTCAGAGCTGTGTGAAGTGACTTCGATAGTCTGCACAGGTAACATTTTCCCTTCCGAGACTGCCAGTCCTGTCATCATATTTGCACACGTTGACCCATTTATCCTTTCTATCTTGTTTTAAGTAAGGCAGCTCAGAGATATAAGCTTTACTTTGGGTCGTTTGGGTTATCCAGTTGGACAGTAAGGCCCAGGGCTAACAAGATGTTTTACAAGTTTAGTCCTAGGGCATGCGACAAGAGAACATTTGTAATGTTATCCTAATAATCTGTAGTCATTTGAAACTCTATTGTTGTCCTGCTTCTCCAGTTATATGATTTGATTAATATCCAAAATAGCATTTAAGGTTCCATTTGACTGAGGACAACTGAATTTACAGCTGGTAAGTTTTTAAGAAACCTGCCAAGTTCATTTATTTGACAAACGAGCATAAAGCTACTTAGGAAAATACTCCATAATGTAGCAGCACCTGGATTGTAATGTATTTTGTAGAAGCAATGAAAATGTAATTAGCTTAAGAATTGTGCAAACCATGCCAGGATGCATAGCTAAGATGTAGCTTGCTAGGAATGCAGAAGCCCGGGCTTCCAGTTCTCTCCATGGAAATGCTGGATCCCTCCATCACAGAAGGAAGGGCTGAATAAAAGATCTGATTGGGAAAAATACATTTTCTTCACATTCGAAAAGCATCAACTTTATTCTTTGAGTTTTCCCCTAAAGTTGAAACAAAAATTATCTCTAGAATAGTGGAAAATTTCATTCTTACAGAATTTTTGTCAAAGAGTCTTCAGAGTTGAAAGGAGTTAATCAGAAAGTTAGATGCTGTTTTTCTGTAGTACAAATACAAACTGAAGCCGTAAGCATTAATCCTATAACTATCATTGCATTCCAGCTTTACATAGGGATCAAATTAAGGAATTAACGCTTTGAAACTTTTAATATTTTCCATTTTAATATCAATAATTCTACAGTAATGTTGACATCTCTTTTTAACACTACACTCCTTAATTTGTTTATGTTGGCAGTATTTGTCCTCCTGCCGTTGCCTCCGAAACACCCCGTGGTGACTGATCCAAACCACGCGCCGAGTGTTTCGGCTCAGGAATGACACAGCTGGGGCAACAGGATTCGATGGGACCAGCAGCCTAGTGTGCAAGCCCAAGAGCACTATTCCAAAGAGCCTCTAGCTAGACCATGCAGCTTCCACCTGTATCTATACTCTGTATATGTAAGTTAGCTTAGGGTGTTGAGTCCAGCTGTTAGGCTGTGTTCATAGATTGAAGATCAGTTACATAACTTCACCTATTCAATGTTTGCATTTTATAAATGTTGGCAAACCTGAGCATTTTTGTTGAGCTTCTGACTGGTGAGTAAATTGGTTGGCTGTTTTTGGAGCTGCATCTTCAAGATCCACAGGTCCTCCTCAGGACATGAGGCCTTCTGTGGCAAAATGAGGTACCTGCTTCCACCACAGTGCCCAGGGTTCTAGTCTGCTTGAGCGTCTTTCTCCTTGTGCCATTTTTTTTTGGAGAAAACTCACTGAAATCATCTGTCTTTGTTCTTATTCCTCTATTGAGTGAAGCGGTTTTAGGATACCTAAAATCTATATATGTTAACGGACAACCTTTTAAGGAAAACTCTGTCTCTGTCTCTCTTCTGCTGCCAGTAGAAGCCAGTCCAGGGAGAAAAACCCAAACGGTGGCTACCAGCAAAGACTGCGGTGCCACCTCCCAGGATCCGCTCCCGACTGATCTCCAGCACAGGAGCCACCTGTAGTTCCTCTATTTTTGCCTTTAACAGCTTGTGACAGACTTTGCTTCCATGAATTTGTCCAAGCCACCTCTGATGTCACCACTGTATGTATGCAAAAGTACTTCCTTTCTGTTTATTTTGATCCTACTTGCTGCTAATTTCATATGATGTCTTTCCTCTGGAAAAAGCCAGTGACAAACCATTCCCTTTTCCCTATCTCCATGCCATGTGGGATTTTAAAAACCTAACCTCCCTTTTTTTTTTTCTTATATATCAACTGTTTTCTAGATTGACTTTTCCATTCTTCCATGTGGAACTCATTTGATACTTTGCATCCTCCTTCTTGCCATTCTCCTGTTTTATTATATCATTTCTGGGATAGATGACGAGAACTACATATGGTAGTAAAGATGTGGGCACATCTTAGACTTATTTGATTTTACTGTTTTCCATCCTTGCTCTATTTTTCCCTAGTAAAGCCTCACGGTCTATCTGTTTTGACAGCTGCTCAGCACTGGGGCGACATTTCCACAGAAGTATCTAATTAAATTGCAAGACTTCGATCCAGAAGGGTAACAGTCAGCTCAAGACCTGTCACCGTATACATAAAGCCAAAATTGCTCCAGCCCATCATCTCTGATACATACCATTTCTGCAGGATTTTATCCATTTTATTACGTGTTCACTCAATGAGTGTCATTCTCATCACACTTGTTACAGCCTTTCAAAGCTCTGCTCTTCATAGCGACCCTCCATCCTGCAAGGGAGAGGTCTCCCTTCCTCTCCCAAGCTGGACTTGGGCTACTCTCACATATGGACAGCCCCAGGGAAGCTCGGAGGAGCACAGCAACCCCTGGTAACCTTTCCCATTTCTTCCCTAGGTAATCAGATCTCTTCTCAGGTCACAGGGACACCTGATACGGCAGTCTCCAGATATCATCTCCACGAGCCAAATGGCCACGAAAGTTTATGATCAGACCTCAGAAATACGCTCTGAGAAGCACAAAATTTATTTTTGCAGATGCCTCCACCTGAGAATGAAGACTGCAGCGTTCGGGGCATATTACCCAAGAAAACAAAAGCAAAGGCAACACTTGAGCTTGCCCGTGGGGAGGTGAGCACCAGTTTGGCGGTTCTCTCCAGCGTGACTTTGTGCAGAGGCGGTGGCAGCAGCACCGAGGTGTGGAGCTGCCTGCACACGGGCTCCCTGCCCACTCTCATGGTCCTCGTCCCTTCCCGCATGGCAGGAACCCCGACCTTGCACAGGGAAGCAAATTCCTCTCTCCTTTCCCTTCATCATCCATACAGCTCTTAGCCAATACAATGGGACAAAGACTGCAGCTGCTACAGCTCCTCTTGCTCCCCAGGACAGGGGACAAGGAGGAATTTCCTACCTCTGCTCTCAAGCAGACCTGCTTATGGGCTTTAGCTTTACTAATCCCGTCCATAGGCTCAGGCTTCCCAGGATTCCCAGACTCATTACTCTCCTCTGATTCCCTTGTGCCGGGCTGTGCCGCGTTCAGTGCTTGATCCAGTATCTAATTTCGCTATCCACAGTTTTTCTTGGCAAACCTGGAAAGGGTCTTAATTTGATGATGTAATTTGTCTACTTAATTACTGTACTGTTATTTTTTGCTATCACTGACAGTCCTGCTAGAATTTCTATAGCTGTTAACAGAGTCATAGTTACTTAGTTCATTAAAATAAAAGTTGTTGAAACATTTGAGAAAGGGTATTCAGCTTTAGGGCTTCATTATGAAAGTATTTTCATATAACTTTATGTCGTTTACTATTATGTGAGAAACAGTTTGATAGCCTGATACAGTAAGAATAGCAAAGTATTTCAACGTCAGATTAAAACTAATTTTTTCTCACTTGAAACTTGAAATTTCAAATAAATTTTTGAAAATAAATACTTACCCACAAAGATAGCTAAAGGAACAACTTAAATCACTTGTATGTAAATTACTTGTATGGTTAAAACAGCCTGTGAAACTCATACATATGCATTGCTACAGCATAAAGATCTGATAGTTATTATTAAACACGGACAAATTTTAGGGTTCTTTTTGTAAAATGGCAAAGTCTTTGCTTCTTGTAATCAGTTGTATTATGTGAAGAATTAAAGGTAGGCTATATTGCAGATTTCTGTATTTAATCCTCATCATATTAATTTTTCTAAGAAACTCATCAAGCATATGTGACGTGGATTTTTTGCATTCTTCAGAATCACAAGACTGCATATGCCTATAAACTAAAGAAGATTGCTATTTGATTTTCTTTTTTTTTAGCAGCTGGATGTTATGACATTGCTGTAGTTTATATAGACCTTTCACAGTTCACAGCATAACAGCTGCAAAAGTGACACTATCATGGGAAGTTCTACTTTTGTTTGCTTTTGTGCATAGGATTATCTTGTACTGGAATTCCAGGACAGTGTGAAACAGAAAGATGCAAATACAATACCAAACTAACATGAGAAATGTTTTTATTTAAAAAAAGAGAAAGAAGGAAATCCTGACATTTCTACTAAGCAAGAAATTATGAACCTTCACAAATTCATTGTCCCTGCAATGAATTTGGATACATATTTTGATAAGGAAGGCAACAGACTGCAGAACACTGATATTTCAATTTACTCTGTAATAACAGAGAAAGGAATTTGTGACTTAAGTACTGGATTTTTTCTCCTCTCAATCAGCTTTTTTTTACTAGAAATAGAAATGTAAAGCAATGGCATGGAAAAGCAGAATAATGGTCTTTAAGGTTATTATGGGAGATTTGTTCTTAAGATACAATCTCTGTTACACATTCTGAAAAAAAAAATAGAAAGGTCTGCATCCCATCTTCCAAGCAAGACAAAATTCCTGCAGAGAGATTCTGTTTTATGTACAGATATGGGTTACCATTGCCTTTTACAGGCATGGGTTAAACTATCCTAAAATGGGTTAAAAGCAAATGAAGCAGATTTTAGGAGGACAAAGCTGAGCTTTTGGATTATAAATCAATTGTTTTTTGGACTTCAGTCTTTTAGTACCCCTTCACTTCCCCATAAACTCACAGCTATCTCACACTATTAACAGTCTAAACAGTGACCATCCCCTTGCTGCTTTGTTTTGTTTTTCATATGTCAGAAATACCTATTCATTATGAATGCTTTCATTCTAAAAAGTTGACATAATTTCAAGAAAACAAGAGTCCAGAATTATCCTTAGTTTATTCCTATTCCTGATCAAGGAAAAACCTGTCTGTGCCCCTTCTCATTTTCATCAGCAGGAGACATTTGTATTAAATTAGCTCACGATTAAGTACACTACTGAATTGAGACCATACTGAGAATTGGATTTACCTCATCTAAATTTAGCCACCTAAAACTTTGGCATCTATGACGGGTATTCAGAAAATGTAACTTTAGCCTTGCAGGCTAATCTTTCTAGGCTCCCTCTATGGTTTTTGACAGATTCAGAGCCAAAAATCCTAATGTGATTGCTCTGCACGGGCCCTTGGAAGCCTTGGTTGATACCTCTTGTCTGTGCCACGTGCCTTGTTATCTTTCCCTGACCATAACCTCATCATTCAGTTTCCTTTGATAGGCATCACAGAGAAAAAAAGACACTGTCGTTTCAGCCTGCAACACATGGGAGTAGACTAAACTGCAGAATATTGGGAGTTTTCAGCATGAGTCACTTTTCTCCTTCATTGATAAATACAATTCCTGGAAAAAAATACAGATAAAGTGGATAAAGCCTAATGAAAGATGTGGAGAGTCTTTGTTGCAGTTCAGGATGAAGAGCACATAAGCAAACCGGTATATCAGGTTAAGGCTAAGGGTTAGTTTGTACTGAAATCCCTAGCTGCAACCAGTGAAGAGCAGTGAGGAGTCTTATATTAGGACTTCTTGCTTGCTTCCACACACTCATATTGATGCACTAGAGAGGTATAAAACCAGTCTTAGCAAAATGGAAGAGAAATCTGTTGTTAATTTTTAAATGAAGCCTACTGCATGCAATTAGTTGTATTATATTCATTTTCAAGGCACTCATGGTACTATTGGCTCAGTTGATTTAGTGTTTTTATGGAAGTTGTGATTAACGACACGCTGTATTATATGAGTTCTATAAGCTCTTATTCTTTGGTGTTAAAACCATTAAGAGTTCAGCCCATGTGCAATTTCATTTCTGAAGAATGCCCTGGAAAACTGACAGTTACGATAGCGACAGGCTGTGAAGAGAATAGCTCAAAAGAGATCTTTTTCCTTGGCCTATACTTTAATGATTTTATATGATATAGAGCTGGTGTTGGTGAAATGTAAAAGCCGATCTTTGCTTTTAGTTCATTGCCTTTAATGGAGTATCAACTAGACTGTACAAAGAAAAGTCCCTCAGTTTTCATGACTGGTGCTGTGATGGGGCAACCGCTGGTAGCTTTGGACAGTTTATTTCCAGTGTGTTTAGGGAGCATCAAATGCTTTGGAGGTGAATGACGAGTCATGATGAGGCTTGCAGCTATTTTTGTGAGCTTGTGAAGGTCCCAAATGGACATTAAAGCTCAAGGGAGATCATATGGCTCTCAGGGATAACTGAAGGCAGGAGGCCTTTTTCTGCAAGGGCAGCCCCACGCTCCCTCCTTCTCTTTTCTCCCCAAACTCACAAGATTTTTATAGTGAATGTCCCAGATGAGTCATCCCAAATGCAACTTGCTGTAACTACTTCCTATCTCCATGAGAAGTGACTTTCTCAAGAGCACTCATGATCTCCAACTGGCCTCTACAGTATGAGTTTCCCTGCAAATAAGGGCCTGGACTCTCCCTTAGCCAACCAGCAACATCTGAAACATATCATCTCCTCAGATTCATCATATAAAATGCTCCAGAAAACCAAAAAAGTTCATTTAGTTATGTATTTGGAAGCATAATATGCTCTGTTGCAGGCTTATAGTCCTGTATCGTGTAGCAGAAGAATTACAAAACTCTAACTAAAAAGCCTATTTTTCCTTTTCTCTCCTCTCCCCATTCTTTATCTGTGTTTGCATTTGATGGAAAGTTATTTCCTAGTGAAGACCAGTTAAATATGTAAGTATCTGTTAAAAATGGCCTTAATCATCTCAGGGCTAATGGTTCTTCTGTTGAATCAACAAGGACTTTCTCCCTTGAGGAAAGTACACGCAATCATCCGAGCTGCTACTGCAAAAGATAAGCATTATTTAGATGTGAATAGAAACATCTATTCTGTGATAACTTGTTCAGCTCACGTGCAGCATATGTAGGAGAAGAAAAAAAAAGATGTTTAATGCAAAGGCATGATTTAAAATGAAATTGGGTAATAGCACTGAGTCTGTAATTGAAGAAACTAGTGTGCTTTGTAAGACTAGCTCACTTGGTTTTACCACTTTCGGCCATATCTGTGTACTAGGATCTTAAATCAACATGGGTAGGAATGACTTCTGCCAGCTGCTTCCATTTCACTGCAATGTGTAAGATACTTTAAAGGGGAATGAAGGAAGATGAAGGTTTTGATTTGATTTTCTTTGATCCTCTGATGCAGCACTAATAGTAAATACCTTTTCCTTTTAAAGATTTAAAATGTTTAAAATTTTAAAAGATTTAAAAATTGAAAAGATGCCAATCTCAATTTTTAATCTTTTTAAAAGATTTAAAATATTTTTTTCCTTTTATTTCTATGGAGCAATCTGGCCAAATGATGATATAACCATATAGCATTTTTAATCTACTGAACTACTGATTCAATATCAATTTAAACTTTTTAAAAAAACCAACTTAATTTCTAAAAGACTTGACACTTCTAGTGATACTATCAGTTTAGCAAGGTTTGCTTGTTATATCTCAATGGCATCCACTTTTTGGAAATATTAAAAAAAAATGGTTTATTTTTTGAATAGCACAATGGATTTCAGTAACAAAGAAAAAAGAAAGAAGAGGTTAATTAGATGAGAAAAGTTCAGTCTGCTCTACAGATTAAAGCTTTATCCAAAAGTGTAAAGTGTTTTACTACTTTAGAGACTCATGGCAGTAATTCATTATTTTTTATCTTTTTACAGTTATATACTGGAAGTGAAAAAGAATCATTTATTGAAGCAAAGTAGGAGCATTTCTTTTAAAAAAGCATTTCATCTTGAAAAGACCCACTTCTAGAATCAATAAATTGAGACTAACCAGTTGCAGTTCTTTACATTTCACTAGAAAGAGCTGAGTCAGTGGAACTGAATCCAGTGTTTCTAGTTTTTTCTGGCAAATGAAAGAAAAAAAATAGTAAAAAAAAAATTCTATACTTTGGGAATACTGTAACATTTTTTAATAAAATTCATTCAGGAAAATATTACTTGAATATTTTAGAGTAAAGATAATAGTGCTGCTAAGGAGGAATGCCATTTGCTGAGGTCAACACAGTAGACCTATGCTAAAGTATGCTAGAGTAATTAAAAGATATTGCATTTGCTCATTGCTCATATCTTTATTCCCATTGGATTGTATTCTCCGTGCTTGAGACTTTAACCTGAGTCACATTCATGTAATATTAAGCAACTGCCAAAAGCTGCTATTTAATAAACGTTGCTTTTTGAAGCCCATTGAATAATCTGGGTGAGTTGTGTACTTCCCTAGGGAATTTTCCTATGGAGAAGGTGGTGTGACCGCTACCTCATTTGCATTCTTAGTTCCATCTGTGTTGGGCTCCAAATCTGAAATATTTAGAGTGCTGTAATGAACTTTGTCTGGCAAATTGACATTTGTTTCTCTAGTTCCACCTCACTGTTAGTAAATGCACATTAAATATATTTCTGTGCCACAGAAACCTCATTGAACCAAACGCCTTAACTAAGTTGAGCTGTTAACATTTTGCAGATAGTAGATATGTGCATTTTTGGGGTTTCTTTGCAAACGTGTACATTATATGTACTATGTGTGCAGTGCTCCACTTAACGCATACAGTTAGGCCAACCTGTGGACAGGTTTTTCCTGTGCTAGGCCTGTGCAACTCTATTGCTTGGGAGTTTGAATCAGTTACTGGACGAGCTTCATCAGGGATTCAGTGTAGTTACAGGAGGCAGCCTAATTCCTAAATGCTGCTGTCTGCCGTATTCCCATTCAGATCCCCAGCAGGTTCCAGGGAGCAAAGCAAACACATTAGTCCTAAACCAGATGTATCCAAGCTTGCAAAATTTGGGCACTTAGCAATCTCTGGCCATATGCTAAGTCCAGATCAAGACAACCTGCCTGAATTTTCATTTTTTTAACTTCTCCTCTGTGATTTGACAGGTCTTGCAGGAAAAGGGCAAGGGAGTTGAGAGCCTAAGAGCTCTGCAGCTTCACGTGGCCCCTCTGGGGTTTGGAGAACCCATCCCAGGCCGCAGTATGGGCCTTCCATGGGCCTTCCACGGGCCTTCCAGGGTTGAGCAAAAGGGAAATAAATGGCACAAGGAATCAAGACAAGCAGGGAGAGGAGCTCGTTGACACAGGACCCTCAGCACCTGGAAGGGCTCTGCGGTGCCGTGCTGGGCTCCCCTCCATTTCTGCTGTTGTGAGCAAACAGGAAGCCTTTTGCCTGGCTAGGTGCTTGTTGAACTTGGAAGGCCAGGGGCATTTTGCTCTGCTGTAAGCCTGTAAATTACGCATAGAGTCTTCAGCATTTAATGGCCAAAATAAATCAGGGAGCTGGGCATTTCCAGATGCTCTTGGCATCCTCCAGGCCTTACTCTAATCTGTGGGACTGTGATTTCCAGCTGCTCCGCAGCACTAAGGGACAGAGGGCAAGGAAGTGCAGCAAGGAGACACAGTAAATAAGTTCTATTTTTGAAAAGCTGATAATAATTGAGGTAATTGAAATTCAGAATAATGTCATCAAGGACAGTTCTGAACACATAATAATGAAATACAAAGCAACACAACAACAAAACCCCTCCCTGGAACAGCAAAGGAATCTTTTTTTGTGTTCTTAGATAAAGTATCTGAATTAGTATGTTGAAACGGGGCAGCTCCAAGGCTGTAGCTTCAATGCCAGATTTCAAATGAGGATGTATATTTTTACAGGCACTTCACTGATTGCTAAAATTAAAAATTTCAAGTGGAAATGCAGAGCTTTGCTGCACCACGTGCTATCACTGTATTATTATTAAAACAGAATAGCTTACTGGCCCAAGCAGAGTAACAGCACCTACTTAAACCTTTTCCACAAAAACACTACTGTGGTAATTGAAGCAGTGCATGTACACATCTGCACTGCATCCCGTGATGAATAATTTACTGATTATTTTAAATTTATTATTATTATTGTTTATAGGATCTCCATCTCCAAGTAAGCCCCACAGTCACCTCCTCCTCCATCTCTTGCATGGGATGTGGACAGAGAAGGGTCTACAGCAGGTTCATAGTGGTCGGTGTGCTCAACCAGTCCATGAGCAGCTTGTGGTGACTCTTGTCCAGGTGCCCCAGGAGGGGAGAGCTGTGGAGGCACCAACACTGCAGTGTCACAACCATCCTCAGCACCAGAAGGGAAACGAGGCGGCAAAGCTCGAGCTGCACAACAGGCCAATGGGCAACGCTTCCCGAGATGGAGGAGGGATATCTGGGTAATGGATACGCCCAAGATGGAGGAGGGATATCTTGGTAACGCTCCGAACGCGTGCAAACGTTTGCTGGGAATGAGGTGAGGTCTGTGCAAATACGAGAGAGAGGCAAACCCCACCTCATGGAGCCCTGAGTAAACACACTGTGCAGGGGGATTTGGTAACTGAGTCCTGTGCAAT
>JAUBOD010000696.1:828904-842701 GCA_032353885.1 Nothura maculosa | reverse complement strand
CATAAAAATAGTCACTAAATTCTTACTAAGAACTATCAAAAATCTTATTATTACAAGAATTAAAATATTAGTAAAAGCAGCAGAATAGAATTCAAGAACCTTGCTTAGAAATGAAGCAATATAAAAATGCATTATGTTCATAAATATGTTCTATTTTTCTCTGAAACAATTATTTTTATAGACTTTTCATTTATCCTGTGAGCTAAGAGAGAGGAGTGTGAGAGCAGGTGCCAAACCTAATGCTGTAGTTAAAGAGAAAAGAAGACATAAGGTAACCCAGCACAGCCTCTGAAAGCAGGAGCAGAAGCTGGGCCCATCTCACCAAATTCAGTAAACAGAAACAAATCTCTGCCAGCCTTTCTTCTCTGAAAGGCAGGAAACAAAAGATAGGAATAAGGAATGGCTTCTCATAGGTGGTAGGTTACCAGGACCAGGCTTCTGGCTCTGGCACTATTCCGTGTATTGATAAGAGATCTGGAAAAGGACAGAGGAATCAGATCACAAAGGCTGCTGAGCCTGCCTTGTCATTTAGGGTAAGACAGACAAGTGCCAACTTTGGAGATCTGCAGAAAAACTTTAAGAAAAAGGATGGCTAAGCAATAAAATGGTAGCTTAAATGCAATATGATAAACGTGATGCACGTGGAGAAAAGCAATCTTTATTTCACTTATGAAAAGGATGGTTTTTATCTGGTCACTACTTCTCAGGAGAGAAGAGTTTGGAGCTATGGAAATGGTTTCATGAAACCATCAGCTTGGTGCTCAACTGCTGTCAAAATAATCAAATAAAATACTTAAAGCATTAGGAAATCAACAGAAGCAACACCTTTATGTGGCCACAGAAACCCACGCTTCTCTTGCATCTTGAGTATGGGGATTGAACCTTAGAAATATAGAGAGGGTTGAGAGGGACCTCTGCAGGTCGTCCGGCCCAGCCTTCTGCTCCCATGGGACTCGGGCCAGCCCTGCTCAGGCAGCTGTAGCTTCATCTGGCCAAGTGTAGCAACCAGCCGGGCCAGCGATTCCACAGCCTCTCTGGACAACCCTTCCCAGTGCCATGCTGGATGAGGAAGTTTTTCCTGATGTGCAATCCGCCCCTGCCGAGCTGCAGTTGCTCCTTCTCAACAAGGCTGCTCAATACCAGTGGCTGTTGTTGCTTGTTTCCATGTGTTCCCACCAAGAAGCGTTTGCCCTCATCATCTTTCCAGTGCTCTCCTGGTCTCTGCACAGCAGCACTAGGACCTCTTTATGTCTTTAGGCAGTTTTATGTGAAGAAGGACAAGTGACAGAGAAATCCACCGAGGAGTCACGAATGTGTAGGAACTACATGTGCAGATCTCTGTGCTGGATCATCATCCTCATCATTGGCAGCAGGGAAGGTGCCCATGGGGCCTCTGCTTTGGAGACAGACAGATCAGTGGAGCAAAGGCCTTGGCTGGACACAGTGTGGAGGCCCTTATTCTAAGGCCTAAGTACCCGGCCACGCTGTTCCCTGCCTTTCCTTGGTGTTAGACTGGGAATTCTTCAGCCCATTTTTGCAAGTGGATTATAAATCACTGCACTATGTACTTGGGGTTTGAGTTACAACTTTCCGTGCTGTACTGGTTGATAGCAAGATGAAAGAAAAAGGCATAAGAGTTCACATTGTGAAAAAAAAAATGCAATATTTGAAGCGACGCTGTAGGGTGCAGATGCTGGATCTATTCTTAGCCATGAGCCAAGCATTATATGCTTGGGCTCCACTAAATTTCAGAAGTTAAGCCTTAGAAAGGAGGGATATCCCTATGGTCAAGTCAGTAGCCTCCCCCTGAGCAAGGCGGGAGCTTCTGGCAGGTGAGCTCTTCTAAACTGCTCCCCAGGCCATTTTGGGGGGTTCACCTGCCTCGCAGTGGAGTTTCCTGTGGGGACCCCGTGGGGCAGAGCCCCCTACAAGGAGATGTGGGTCCAGCGGGGGCTCCCGCTGCCTCCTGGACCCCCTCAGGCCCCCGCACCGGGACCCGCAGCCCGGACCCGAGCCGCCCAGGGAGGTGTCTCCTCAGAGAGCAGGAGCCCCCTCAGAAGCAGAAAGTTTCTCCTCAAGAATCTGGAGCCCCCTCAGGAAGCTTCGGCCCAGGAAGCAGGAGCCGGGGCAGGCGCGGGCGGCAGGAGGGCGCCCCGGGCCCGCGAGGAGGCGGCGGGAGGCGCCGGGCCCCGCGGGGCCGCCCCGGTCCCGCCGCTCCCGCTCCGCCCGGTCCCGCCCCGGTGCTGCCGGTCCCGCCCCGCCGGCGGGTAGACCTGGCGGCTCGGCGCGCGCCGCAGAGGCCGCTGGAGGGCGGCGGGCGCGGGCGGCGCCCCCGGGCGGAGCGGGCACCGCGGAGCAGGTGGGAGGCGGCGGCGGCCGCGAGAGCGAGCGAGCGAGCGCGTCTGTGTGTATCATGTCTATGGTGTGTATCATGTCTATGGTGTGTATCATGTATATGGTGTGTATCATGTATATGGTGTGTATGGTGTATGTGTGTTTCGCACCGGGGTGACAGCTTTGATGCGGCGGCTGCCGGGTGTCGCGGTACCGGCGCTGCCGGGTGTCGCGGTACCGGCGCTGCCGGGCGGCCCGCTCCTCGGCAGCTCTCTGGGACGAGCGGCGGGACGGGAGGAAGGAAGGATGGAAGAGGCGCCTTTATTCACCCGGCGCTCGGGTTTTTGGGGCCGAGGGGCTCTCCTGGTTCCCGTCGCTGCTGCTTCGGTCCCTCGGTGTCGGCGCTGGCCCATCCCTGGAGCCGGCATTCCCGGAGCTGCTCCCGGGGCTGCGTCAGGCGCTTCCCTGGGAGCCGCGATGGGAAGCGGAGCGGAGCGGAGCCGCCTGCCGCGGCGCCGGGCACGGCTGAGCAGCTCCGGGACGCTCCCCATTGGATTCCCGATTTTTTATTCTGGGAATTAAAAAAAAAAAAAGTGGAGGAGAGAGTAATAATAGTAACAGTAGCAGTAGTAATAATAATAATAGGTGTTTATGGTGTCAGTGCGGAGGGGCAGCGCTGCAACCGGGTCCCTCGTGTCCCGGGGCCGGGAAGCGGGAACCTGCGCTGCCCCAGCGGCGACGCCCGGACCGCCCGGACCGGGACCAGGATGGGGACCGGGACCGGGACGGGAACCAGGATGGGGACCGGGACGGGGACCGGGACGGGGACCGGGACCGGCCGCGGGCGGCCGCGCCCCCCAGCGGCGCCGGCCCCGGCGAGGGGAGAGCGCAGGGTTCCGATCCTCCCCATCCAGCCCCTTCCCCTGATGCTTCTTTTTTTTCTTTTTCTTTCTTCTTTTATTCACTTGTTTTCCTCTTTTCCCTTTTCCTCTTTTTTCCCTCCTTTTGCCCCATTTTCGCCTCTCTCTCCCCTCTTCCCCTACTTTTCCCCCTTTTCCCTCTTTTTATGCCTTTCCTTCCTTTTCTCCTCCTTTCCCTCTGTTTTCCTCCCCCCTTTCCTCTCTTTTCCTCCATTTTCCCCCTTGGTTTCCCATTTTTCTCCCGTTTCCCCTTTTACCCCATTTTCCCCTTCTCCTCCCTTTTCCCACCTTTCCCCCCTTCTCCCCCTCTTTTTCTCCCTTTCACCCGTTTTCCCTTTCCTCCTCATTTTTCCCCTTTTCATCCTTTTTCCCTGTTCCCTCCTTTCTCTTGTTTTTCTCTTTTTCTTTCTGTTCCTTTTTTTTCCATTTTCCTTTTATTTTTATTCCATGCCTGCATTGGTGCCTTTTTATCTTTCTCTCTTTTATTTATTTATTTATTTTCCCCTACATCCCACTGTGGCAGCTTAGATTTGGCTGAAAGGCAGGAGTTCCCTGACAGATTATTTTTGGGGGGGTAGGTCAGAGTGGACAACACTGTGTGGGGACCAGACCACATGCAGGGACACGCAGAGCCAGCCCCTCGCCCAGCAGGGAAGGGGGCAGAGCTGGGTGAGCCGGGATAACATTCCTTCCAGGGAGCTGGAGATCTGCAAAGCTCCTTCTCTGCTTTGCTCGGGTGTCACTGTTAATTCCCACTCTGAGGCTCTTTCCAAATATGACCAAGAGCAGGTAAGGAGCTGGTTAAAGATACACTCTGAAAACATCTAAAAAATCCACTTAAAATGATTTAGACTTAGTTCTAAGTGCACTGACCTTCCCAGAGGAAGCAAAGCAAAACCCAGGACAGAGGCTGCCCTGAGCAGCCTCTGCTCGGCACTTGTCCTCCCTTAGGCTGTGCTGGCAAATGAGGCCAGCCCTGAGCAGCCCAAGCAGGAACTTGACTGCAAGCTGTTCCCTGAACACCTGAGATATGGGGCATCCTGCTAGGGGAGGGTGTGTTGGGGTGTCCTATCCTGTGAATGCAGAAAGGTCTGTGATGTGAGAAGGTGGCAAGGACTGAAAATGGTGTTTACCTATGTCCATATATGTGGCACTGGAATGACACAAAGAAAAGAGACTGCACAATCATCAGGTGCATTTGGAAGCTGGAGGATGAATTTGGAAATTTTCTTGGGCCAAGAACCTCTCCCTTTTTCTTCTTCTTGTTCTCATTCTCTTTCTTCTTCTCATTCTCTTGAGAAGAGAATGTCTTGTCTTGCTCCAGAGAAGCCAGACATTTCTTGTCTTCTCTGAAGCAGCTCTTGCCACCACAGAGTGACTCCAAGCTTCTAATCACTGTAAACTAGTCCAAACTTTGTGTGGACAAGGCGCAGAGGAGAAGCCAGGAAAGAACAACTCGGGGTTTGGAGGAAGAAGAGAGAGTGGCGTGGCAGAAAAGATGAGTAAAATGTTGAGGGTCTCTTCTTGCTTCCAGCCTGTGCCCTTTGCTGGGACCTCTCTCCTTCTTCCAGATTACAAGGCTGCCTCTCTCTCCTCACTTGCCCAAGTGTCTTTGCAGCCCATCCCATTCATTTTCATCCCATTCCTTGGATAAGAAGCACTCCCCTTTCCACGAACCTTCCTTGGCTGCAAGCTGGCTAGGCTGAAGCTGCAGAGCTCAGGCCAGCAAGCAGAGCGAGCTGAGGGGGTTTGGCTCCTCTGCAGTCGGAATTACCATTTTCCTCAAGCAAGTTCCTTGCCTGGGACCTCTTCCAGGTCTTGGGTAGTCCTGTTAATTCATGGGAAACAACAAATGGCTGGTTATAAATGATGAAGATCTTGGCTTCCAAATCTGTCATTATAAGAAATGAGCCCTTGAATGTAACATTGCAAAAGGGGCTCCAATGCATCTAGTGAATATATATATATATACTACACTGTGGCTCCCTGCAGCCTCTTCTGAAATATATATATATATACATCAAATATATAATACATATACATACACAAATATATATATATACATACTATATATATATATATTTCAGGAGGGGCTTCAGGGAGACACAGTTCCCCACCCAGTTGGTTGCAGATAGTTTGTTGCAGAGGTTATATATGAGCCAAGCTGGGAGGACAGGAGCCTTCCTGATGGGGTGACATCAACCCGGCAGGTCTGCGACTCTCCGTATGAAGCAGCCGTCAGAGAATCAACTGGCCTTAGTGCTCCCAAAAGTCAGCTCCAGAAAAACTGCAAATATCTGTGTGCTGGAAAAGGGTGGAGAAAGGAGGGAGCATTCTAGGAAAAAAAAGGGGGAAAAAAGCAACCTAGAAAAGACATTCTCCAGCCCCATAGAAGAACTGGGTTTCTTCATAGCTTGTCCCTCTTCAGCAGCTACACGAGGACAAAACAAATTAAACTTAACTTGTCTCCATTAATGGCACCATCAAAGCACGCTAGTCTGTGCCAGGCTCAAAAGAAAGAAGTGGAGATAGATGCTTTCTTACTCATGTAGTTAAGCAGGACACGGTGGAGACAACATTTTATATGAGTTCAAGGCAAGATGGGGCAACTTTGTGGAAGAGAAATGCCTCGAGGTTTGCTCATGCTATATAGAGTGCTAGACCTCTGATGTACAGAGCACGAAGTGTAAAGAGGTGTAAGCTGAGAGAGTTGGGGATAGGGGGCAATTGCCCCATTCCCATGCTCTGTGTTAGGCATCCACACTTGGATGGGATGTTAAACCAAGATGACTTTTGGTCAGGCCAGGAAAACTGTTATTTTCTCATCATAGCCTTTCTTTATTTCCCAACAATCCACCAATTATCCTTAAACATGACAAATGATCATTCTTCTTCAAACTTACTAGTAAATAGTCATAGAAATAACCAAAATTACACATTGAAAGTAACATATATATAAAAAAAGTTAATGGTTAATATATGTGCTTTAAATATAGCAATAACGTAGACCCACTTGGCCTCGACTGGCCAACTATTAGGTCGCAGCCAAATCTGGTTTCTGGGATGACTCTGCTTCACTTTCAAAATCTTCAAATATCTTTTAGTATGACTGCATACACCCAGGAACTGAGGCCTGTGAGTCACTCTAATCTCCAGACGTCTTACAAAAGCCCATATATATTCTCAAAACCTGTCATCTGGCCAAAAGCTTCAAGTGGGAGGGATAGCCCAGTGTGAATCAGAGCAAGGCCAGCAGTGGTGCAAAATGGGAAGTGCTGCTCCCTATAAAACTGAGCTTAGCTCCAGTTTGGATGGCCCCACACTGAAACTGTCTGACCTCAAACCTTGAGATTTTTTTGGAGCTGAACAGAGAAATACAGAAGACAAGTTGTATATTAAGTTTTTGCATATTGGTTTTCTCAGAGTGTCTCCTTTCTCTCTTTTATGGCTGAAGGATCAGTTTGCCCTTGTCCATCCTTATGCACCAAGCAGTTAAAGAGAAGTAAAGGGCTGAAAGTGTTCATTGATCCCAGAGCCTGCTCTGTAACTATAATATTAAGGTGGGACTTCAAAGAGGTGAGGTGCTCGGAGCACACAGGTACGGAAGGAGGCTCAGCCCATTCAGGGCAATCCTCAGCAGCAGCAGCTGAGTTTTCTCTAAATTCACTCTCTTGATCCATTATGGAGAAAGCACAAAACAGGTAGGACAGAACCCTAAATCTGACATGTCTTTAGGCAGGTGAAAATAATCCTGTGCAGGCCCTTCTGTGCTTTGAAACTGGGGAGATGAGCCTGCATTAAGCTCTGTACTAACATTCCTAGGTATTTTCCAGAATCCTAGTTAGCCACTTGGAAGCCATGATGGGCATCTTCATACTTTATTGTAAAATATGTTTTACAGGATCCTACTAAAACTAAGGAGTAAAAGCTGGTGTTCCTCGACAGCTAAGAGGTGGCCGAAAATGCCACAAACACCAAATCACCAAACTGAACATCAGAAGCAACAACTTGTGCTTGAGCCACAGTGCTAAGTTGGCTAAAAAGTGACAGTTGTAACTTAGACAAGAGCTTAGTCCGAATGGTGCTGCTGCAGTGGACCGAGTTGGTCCCCTGTGGACCCTCTAAAGTGACCTTATCACTTAGTCTCCACTGTTACTGCTCTTTTTGATGCTAGCCCTTTCGCTAGGCCGAAACCAGGCTATTTCACTGCAGGGCAATACCCATTCTAAACAAACCACCACAAATGCAACGCAATTTTTTTTACCCTCATTTACTCTGCCATTGCAATATAAACCAGAAACCTTAACCACATACGTATCCTTGAATTGCCTGGATTTTTAAGTTTAATTACAGGCCATTTCTTCCTACACAGCGGCAGTTTCTGTGTGGTTGGAGGAAGGGCTCTGAGAAGGAAGCCCAGCTTTAATGGCAGCCACCAGGAGGCAGTTGTTGCTGCAAGGTCCCCACAGCCGAAGAAGGAGAGCTCTGTGGTCTAGCTCAGTGACCAAGGGTTGTGGCTTCTGGTCCTGACTTTGACAAGGGCGTCTCAATTTCACCACCTTTCTGTGTGTTTCTCAGCCACACACCCAAATAATACCGAATTTCTTTTTGTCTTGCCTGTTTAAAGCATCAGCCCTTTGTGTGGTGCCTCAGGCCACCTTGGTGGGGCAGGCCGCACGCGGCTGAACCCAGGGGCAGCAGTTCTGTGGCCTCTGTGGGATCCCACAGGAGACAAAACTCACGATGATTCATCCTGCTCAGCCCTCCTGCTTGTCCCACACGTCTGTAACCAGGACCCGTCTCTGCACCAACCACCTCCACTTTTCTCACCCTTGCGTCCCCTCTGACCACAGCCTTTGAGGGCACCCTGAGAGCCATTGGTGACCACAGTGCTCAGGGAGGTACAACAGGAAAGCTGTGGGAAACCCACAGCAGCAGCAGCTGCAGGCACCTCACATGGCCCTGGCCACCTTGGTTAGTTGTCCAAATTGCTCCATTTGTTACTCCCAGACAACAAAACCTTTGACAGAAGATGGAAATCTTTCAAACTAGATTTCTGGGGAGAGTGATCTTCATTTTCCATAGCTGGCGGATTCATCAATCATCTCAGCTGGGTGGGTCATGCAAAACCACTGGTGGAGATGGCTCATGGAAAACCACTGGTGGCTTTTAGGTCGTTATGTCAGAGGATGTGATGAGTCTGATTTCCTAAGGGAATAAGCCCAAGAAGCTTCATCTCTGGGACCATCTTTGTCTTCATCCCATCTTTTGAATGGGATTCTTGAACAGATTGGCCATTTGCAACCATGTGCTACCAACAACCAGCAGTTAGGAAAGCAGCAGAAGTTTAAAACATAATATTTTTGTGGGACAAATAAAAACCGAGGCCAGTGCAAAGTGGAATGATTCAGACTACTACCACCATGATTTTTAGAAACCGGTAGAAATGTCAAAGGCAACGCAAAATTATTTTATGCTTTTCTACTTTTAGCCAAAGTTTGTTCTACCAGTGTTAATATTGCATGATTATAGTTTTAAGACACTAAGATAACCGTGTATATTTCAAATGCCTATTTTTAAATCTCTTTTTCTTGTTTTAGAAAACGTAATAGACAAAATGGAGCACGTGTTACTGCTACTCATGCTTTTCATACCTATCTTGGGTCTTGCTAATGGAACAGAAACAGAACAAGATTTTACTTGGCACTTAAAAAAAGTACCCCAGATTGTGAGTGAAAGAACTTTCTCCCTTGACAGCCCTACATTTAAAGCAGAACCCAAACTGGAGCTGAACAGTGTCTGTGGAATTGAGTGTCAGAGAAAGCTGCCAGTGCCAAGCTTGTCTGACTTGAAGGACATCCTCTCCTATGAGACCGTTTTTGAAAACGGCACACGGACCCTGACTGAAGTGAATGTCCTTGGACTAATGCTTGATCCAGCGGAAAACACGACTGCACGGACGTCCTCGAGAAGAAAGAGGCAGATCTATGGAACGGACAGTAGGTTCAGCATCTACGACAAGCGCTTCATGACCAACTTCCCGTTCAATACGGCTGTGAAGGTCTCCACTGGCTGCAGCGGCATTCTCGTGTCCCCCAGGCACGTGCTCACAGCTGCTCATTGCCTGCACGACGGCAAGGATTACGTCAAAGGCAGCAAAAGACTGAGGGTGGGGTTGATGAAGACCAAATCCAGAGGGAATGGCAGGAAGCGCAAAGGTGCTAAAAGAAGCAGACGTGGAGCTTCTGAGCCCCCAGATGATCCCCAAGTTACCTCAGAGCCAAGGCGGCGTTCCAGAGGTGGTGGCAGAAAGCAGAGGAGATCGGGGAGGAAGCAGGACACCCCGGACGGTGTGCCCGCCTTCCAGTGGACCAGGGTGAAGAGCACCCACATCCCAAGGGGCTGGTTTAAGGGAGTGTCTGGGGACATTGCCCTGGATTATGATTATGCTGTTCTTGAGCTCAAGCGTCCCCACAAAAGGAAATACATGGAGCTGGGAATCAGCCCCAACATCAAAATGATGCCTGGGAGCATGATCCACTTCTCGGGTTTCGACAACGATCGCTCTGGGCAGCTGGTCTATCGTTTTTGTAGCATTTCTGATGAGTCCAACGATCTCTTTTATCAGTATTGCGATGCTGAGCCCGGCTCTACTGGATCCGGGGTCTATCTCCGTCTTAAGGAGCCCAACAAAAAGAAGTGGAAGCGCAAGATCATTGCTGTTTTTTCGGGCCATCAATGGGTGGATGTCAATGGTGAACAGCAGGATTATAATGTAGCTGTAAGAATTACTCCTCTCAAATATGCCCAGATTTGCTTCTGGATACATGGGAACGATGAGAATTGCACACGAGGCTGAAGAGAGCTGAGACCAACTCCCTGAGCACCCGCATGAGAACAGAGTGAAAAATCTGTTGCAGCAGTTACTGGGAGAACATCAGTCCATGCCAGGCTGGTTTTGAACTCAAAGTCCACAAGTAATACTTTGATGACTTGAGTAATGTTGAATTGTTGGAGAATGGGTAGAGTTTTCAAATGAATTATCTTTAATTCTAATCAACCCTAGATATGCACTTAAAACCCCAAACTGTATTTATGTTTTCAAATGTGATAAATTTTAGTAATTCTCATTAGAAAAAAATACTGTCCCATTTTTTTCCAACAGAAGAATTAACAATTCTCAAACTGTTATTATTAAGAAGTTATTAAGCAACACGTTTTTTCTCCAGTAGATTTGATTTTCTCAGGGTTCTGTTCCAGTTCTTCATATGCAAGTTGTGCATACAGCTCTTCAGTGAGTAATCCGGGGAGCTGGGTTTTCATTTGAGATCAGCAAATGCCAGCAAATTCCGCTGGCATTTTCTAAAAGCCACATCTCTGTGTCGAGATACAGCAGTCTAGTTCATGCTTGTTTCTTTGGGAAGCCTCCTCTTCTGGTCATGTGGAAGGAACACTTCCATTGTAATCCCAAGTTGCTGTAGCTGACAACTAGAGCTAAAAAACTAATGTTACTTCATTGCTTACCAAAACAGCAAAGAGAAGTCAATGAACGTAAATTTTGCCATGTTTGGAAGAAGGGGAAACATCGGAATACCTTGATGATGCCTTGAAATCTTGTTAGAGAAACTACAAAAGTCTTCAGAATATTAAACATTTGGGAATATTAAACTTAGGAAGCAGTTGCTTCCAAATTAATATTTGGAGATCCATAGCTTTAGTTTCTAGTCAGACATCTAACTTTACCATGGGGTCAAGTCACTGACTTCTACAGTAGCCATTTGACAATCATTTAGAGCTTTACATCAAAGCCACAGATGCTAGATTTTTGGGTGCTAATAATTTTTTCAAGTTTTTAAAAGTACTTTTCTAAGAATTCAGATTCACAGACAGGATACTTAGTAGGTATTGAACTGGGAGATGGAAAGCAGTATTTTGGTTTATCATGATATGGTTTTAAAGTGGTAGGTACTTCCGATTTTGCCAGACTGCAGCAACAGGAGTTGCAGGGATAAACTAAAATATTCTCCCAACTAAATTAAGTTATAATGCTTTCTGAATGGTAGAACTATCCTGTTAAGTTATAACATATCTTGCTAGGTAGGAGCAGTAGATATCAAATAACTTGGTTTCAGTACTTTTGCTGAACCACCTTTGTTGGAAAGAAAGAGAGCTTGACTTTTAAACATTTTTATACGTGCATCACCTTTTTATTGTTTGTTCTTGATTGCTACACGAGTTTTTATATCTTGTATTTTGTATCAAGATTTTGAAGCACACAAGATTCTTATGGTGCTATGTTAATCTAATAACATAAAATGATACTGTGTATTTCAGATCATATGCATTGGTTTTCATTACCGTTAAGGTTATTCACCATTCCAATATTTAATTTTTTGATCGTAAGTTTATACTGACTGAAATCTATTTTCTTCATGTGCAGAAGAAAAAAATATGACATGGTTTTAAAATATTCTTGGTTTGTTGGTATCTTTAAAATGTGCTTGTAATATATTTTGATGGCATAAGGTCATTTTTAATAACCTAATATTCTGTAGCTGATTGAAGTTACAAACCTTGGCTCTTTTAGGGTGACTTTTTTGTCATTGTATTACCAAAGCATAGAAAAATTAAGACTTGTTTCTATACCATTATTCTTCCAATATTTCATTAATTGAAAGCGGTCTCACTTTAAAGGATTTTTAAAAAAATTTCAGCCTTTTCAGGCTTGTGATTATTACTTGTGTGATGGTTTGTGGAAAACTAATTTCTCAAGTTTAGATATGAACATGTCTAAGATGACAGATTTCAAAGTTAATTAATTTGTTTTGTTGCTAACATTCTGTTAAGAAATATGACTTCCTTGACAATGACTTTTTATCACCTCAGTAGAGTCTGTCGTACTTTGGCTCTGTGCAACAGGCCTGCAGTATTCTTTAGCATGCTCTATAATGGTTTGCTTAAGTGCCTTTCTGCACAATTGCTGCAAGAAATGTGGTACCATATTCTTAGTCAGTATAGGTCAGCATAGGTCTATAGATTTCTTTGATACAGTTACACTTGCTGTTGATCTGGGTCCAAAATTGATCTAGATAAGTAGTAAATGCCTTATTTTGGTGAGCCTCGTTTAGGTCCACTCATGAGGAGAAGAAAGAGATTCCTCTTTATCAGTCTGGGAGCTGAGGACAAGGTAAGGGAGTAAAACGTTGGTAGCACCTGCCAGGTGTCTTTTTATGAGAGAAACTTGCTGTAATTACCTCAAGAGATGGCCAGAGTGACAGAGAAATGGATCAGAACTGTGTATTTTGGAGCGCATGGCTACACAGGCACTCGCAGCAGCAACAGCTCATGGGGCAGAGCCCCTGGTGCCCCAGCCAGAGCCATGAGTGCACAAAACGCTGCTTCCTGCTGCATCCGCTGTCCTGCACCACTCCAATCCGCCTCGTTGCCTCAGCTTTTTGTTTGCCTGCTGGTTACCTCAAGCCCTGCCTAAACGGCTCCTAAGCCAGCTCTGTTCACACTCGTGTGCACAGCGCCAAAGGGCTGCTGTGCTGCACAAAGCTGCTGGCTCCAGCGAGTGAGACGAGGATTTCCGAGCTGCCGTAACCTCGGATTTCCTTAAAATAACTGCAGCCAGTATCTACTGATGGATGCATAAACACGGGGAGAGCTCCTCCTCCAAAGCGGGTCACATCCACAACCGTTGTGTAAGCCCAGGCCTCGGGGATTGGTTCCCAGCGCAGGCAGCGATGCAGCCTTTGCGGGGCTGCCAGGAAGGATTTTGTCTCTCTTTCATGCGTTGCACTGGGCAGCAGTTGTTTTCACATCAATACTCTTTCCATAAGAGCCACCACGGAAGAGCTGGTGCTTTAACTGCACCAGTGACATGAGCTAAAAAACAAACTTGGTGAAATCCTTTTTCTGCTAAGGGGCTGTTGGCAATTTATAGAGGTAAAAAAGAACAAAGGAAACTACAAATTTTTCCTACGTCAAAGATAAACCTCAGATGCAAATTTTTAACATCCTGAGGCAGCTTGTGCAAAAAAAATGGTGCACATATTTGTTCAATATGGGGCTCTGAGAGGCATAATGGAAGTCAAGAGGATTATCTCTGAAGCAAAAGCTTAATAAGTCCAAGACTGTATCACCATAATAAAGGAAAAGCAGTGTTTAAACAGTAAGATTATCTGCTTTGTGCAGTAGAGAGTACCTGGGGCTTTAAGAAAAAGTGCTTAAAGAAAAAGTGCTTTTTTAAGAAAAAGTGCTTAAAGAAACTCATTTGCTCAGTTTATAACTTACTATCCAAATATTGCACTGATTTATGAGTCTGCATGGAGTGTAAATCAGCACAGAATATGGTGTCCTAAGCAACAAAATAAATTACGGGCACGTGGAGGAGATGAGCAGTTGAGGAGTTTCTCCTGTTCTGCTGATAAGGGATAAAATTGCGGCAAACAGCGGTTGCTGCAGAAAGAGAGAGCAAAATAAGTTGGAATTACAGAAGAATGGGAAGCAGGAGACAGTAACAAGGGCTGAGGGAAGTGTG
>JAUBOD010000696.1:758197-768204 GCA_032353885.1 Nothura maculosa | reverse complement strand
CTCCGCAGCTGTAAATGGAGCCCCAGCTCTGTGATCCCTGCACTACAAAGAAACTTTGCTCTTGCTGGATACAGCAGCATCAAGTTCAAAGGGGATGTAAGTGTTGGAAGAGCATCACTTAAAAAGAAAAAAAAAAGCCAACATGTTCCAGTTAGTGGACACCAAGACTCCAGTTGTGGCTTGGGCTTACCTTTCCATAACCATAAGCAGCTCCTAATATTATCTACACTGGCTGTATCCACTCGTAATTCTTACCTGCAGGATCGATAGCCAGCATTTCCTGCAGCTCTTCTAGCTAAGCAGGGATGTGGCTGTGTGCTACAGTATGCAATACTTTACGGTGAGCTCCAATCTGGATAATTTAGTAGTTAAAGTCTTAGGATTTCTGTGGAGCTTCTACTGCACCTGCGGGGAATGGTGGCGAGGCAGACACAACTGCTGCCGGCTGCATCGCGCTTGTCGTTTTCATTGTCAGAAGAATGAAGGTGATTCCCACCTGCCCCTGCTCTGCCTTCTGCGGGAAGGCTGTTTCCAACAAATCCGTGGGAGCGAAAGCCTTTCACCAGGCTGCCAACTCTGGAAACAGCTGTTTGCAATGCACACAAAACCAAGTCAGCTGCATAAAGGATGCACTGCGACGGGTCAGCCACGCTGCTTGGCCGCTACACACTGCAAAATTGCAGGGGCAGGGGATGGGACAAGGGACAAGGCAGGGGGGCAGGGAATGGGACAAGGCATGGGGTAGGGGACAAGAGACAAGGGGCAGGGGACTGGGCGTCTGGTAGATGTAGCTGTCATCAGCTCCACTGCCATCCCTTGGCTCTACTGCCTGGGAAGGCTTCTTTTAGGAACGCAGCTCCTTTGCCAGTGGGTGTCATGGGAAGAGGATGTACAGCGAGCCTGGGAAACAGCCGGACAAGCTGTGGGAACACACGCACCTCCCTGAATTTACACCCCACCAAAGGCTCGAAAGGGACTGAACCTCGTCACTGCCAACAGAAAAGCCCGGGACAAGAACTACACAGCCCATCCTGGGCCAATATTAGCAACCTACAGGAAAAAAGACACCCCAGGTAACGCAAACCTGTCCCTGCAGGTAGTGTAAGAGTGCGACCTTCTACATTTCTAGAGCCACAGTGAAGCACTTCCAACCAGCCGGCACTTTACAAATGGACACGAGGGTTTCCATCCATTTTGTCTCCTACCTGCGCCCCGATGCTCAGTTCCTAACTCCAGAGCACTGTCTTGAGCCCGAGTGTTGTGCATTAGAGCAAGTCCTACCAAAAGTCTTACCAAACTGATGTCCTTGAGGGTTAGGAGGAGCTTAATTCTCCCCCTACTCAAACCTAAGACAGCAGGACGAAACTAAATACATATTTTCTTGGCCTTCATTCCCTTACACACATTTCCTTGGCCTTCATTCCCTTACCCTGCACAAGAAGTTAAGCAGAAGCCTTTACTTCTGCCACAGACACTGGGGCTTGAGTCTCACACACTGCAAAACCACCAACCACCAGTAGTACCAACTTCACCGCTCAACAAGAGTCTACAGCCTTCTGTATCCCACCCATTTCTCACCATTGCAAAACCCTCTGCCATCAAATTAAATGGAACATCTGCCTGAGAGCTGGAAGATGCTGTCAGGACTAATTTTTTTTCTGTTTTTAATGACAATAACCTGCTATCTAGCAGTTGCAAACCACCACTGCATCTGGAAGGTACTTTGACAGTGGTCACAGCCCCATCACGTGCTCTTCTGGAGCAGGACAGCGCGACCCCACCGCAGTGATGCTTCATGCGGGAAGCAGCAGTTATCCCAAGCACATTCCCCAGCCTCCTGATAAAGCAGAGCAACCCCCCAAGCCCACCTACACCAAAGGGAACAACCTTTGCTAACACTCCTGCCATTCACAACCAGCAGAACCTTGCCAAGTTTAAGTAAAGCTTCACCAAAACCAAGAGCCTCCACACTGTTTAAGTTGAAGGAAAGCTCCAGGCAGGGATCTCATTGGAAAATGGGGCTCTGGTGGCTCATTTCTGGCATTTAAAACCTTCTTTAGAAATTGTGCCTATTATCAGGCTACTCACACCTGAGATATGCTGACTTCCCCAGCAGTCCCATAGCACAATGTTACCCCATGACTAGGCTTAAATGAAGCTATAAAACTTAAGAGGAAGGGCTATAAGCACCCAAACTGTACTTCAAATTCAGAAGTCATGCAACAAAATCTAAACCCAAATCTCCAATTGAGAAGGTTGAGTTTCAAAACTCCAGGGTTGCTAAAGATGTTAAAGATTGTCTCTACATCCAACCTCTGTATCATTAGACACAAGATCCCTAAGAGTCAGGAAAAAAGCCAACTTACTTCCCCTCTTCGCACAAGTCCTTTGATCCCTGAAGTGAGTGGTGAAAAAAGGAAGAGTCCTTTTGAAAGCAGCTTCATCTCCCACTTGAGAGGAGTATCTGGGATGATGGGTGAAGAAGTAGGTTCTAACTGATGGAGTCCTGCCTCATGGCAAGGTAACAAATTTGAGCCCTTTCCTCTCCTTCTCCCCGCCTCCCCAAACTCCTAGACATTCCCAAGACAATCTCCAACCTGAGCCAGGTTTTATTCGTGTCTTGAGCAGCCGTGCCCTGCGCTGGTTTCTGCAGAGCACCACTTTGGAGCATTCTGCAAACTACCATCCAGCCCCTGCGATCCCAAAGCGATGCCAGAGCGGCCAGGAGGCCGCCGGCTCTGCAGGCTCCCCGACCATCTGCTCGGGAAGGCTCCGCTGCCGTCGTGTCATCCCTGCTGCTGCCAAGCCAGCTCTCACTGTGAAGCCATCGGGTCTCTGAGCAGTTCTTGTCCCAGCCTTGTCCCACATCCCCAGGAGAGCAAGGTCTAGGGCACTTCCTTGCAGCAACCTGGCTTTGGTTCCTTTGATGGATTTGGCTCCTTGAGGCACGGTGCATTTTCTTCATGGCCTTTGAGAAGGAGCCTACCTGTGGGCTCCTGTTCCCTCCTTTGAGACAAGATTTATCCGTAGCAAGAACAAGAGACTCTTTAGGAAAGGCAAGTGACACCTGGTGTCACAGCACAGACCACAGCCAGTGCAACAGAGGCGCAACATGGGGACTCCTCTGCATGCAGCTCCCTCATTAAACTAGATCAAAATATACATAGAGCCCCAAACAAAGCATCGTTTCATGTTATCCTGGACAGGGAGGAGAAGGACAAGGGCACTCAGACTTGGTTAGCCTGGAAGCCGGGGACAATTCAGTGTGTTTCCCATTGCTACGTGGTGCCTGTGACCAAACTGTGAACCTCAAGTGCCCGGGAGCTGCTACCACTCACCAGCAGCATGGGAAGAAGCTCCGTTACAATATCCCACCTGCATCTACGGGCACATGGCCGCATCCTTCAAGGCTAATGTCCAATATTATCTCTTAACACCAGCCCAGGCTGCTGATACAGCCGCTCTGCTCGTGAGCTACAACCCGAGTGCTTCAGCAACCACGTCTCACCACACAAAGGGGTGAACCTGGGAGCACAAGCAGCTTCTTGGCAACTACCCCCCGTTCCCACCGACAGCCGAGCCCAGCCTGGCCAACCTGCCCCGGGTTGTTCCACACTCTGCTTCGGGGCTGCTTTGCTGAAATAAAACACGATCGAGACAGCAACATTAAAAGTATTAAAGATTGGTTTAGGGTCTACTATGAGGTATGCAAGACTCCAGAAAAAGCAGGTATAGTATTTGAAATGATAAGCTATCCCCTGCCAAGTATTCTGATTACTTTCTAGCAATTGCCAACATCTGTTTTATTTGGTTTTGTTTAACCCCTAAAACTCTCATCCAAGCCCAATTTCAGCCAGTTGAGAAGCTAAACAACCAAGCCAAGTCTTACACGGTGGGAAACTCTAATATCAATGTATCAATGATGCTTCCCATTAAAAAACCTTACTGCTACCCCCACCCCTGCACAGGGGACCAAAACCACTGCAGCAAATGCTGTGCTGTGCACCAATGCCTGCAACGCTGCCAGGAAGGTTTCTTGTATGACACCATTTAGTCCGAGTTCAGAGTACAACTTAGTGCTGGATTACTCATTTTTACAGGACATTGCAAGTTCAGTGCTAAGATTTTTCCCCTGACCAACTTCTTATTGCTGTTTTGCTTTCATGGTATTTAAAACCAGTCCTTCCAACTGTAACATTATGATGGCATAATAACGTCGTATAATATTGTTATACAATTGCTATAGTATTCTATATAACAATAGTTATATTGATTATAGCTAGTTTTGCAGATAATATTGTTCTTATTCAGCCCACAATGCCCTGTAAGCCTGGAGAACCAAGGTTCACCTAACACTTGTTGGTGATGCTACTTTCAAGCCAAAGCACATGCAAGAACTCAGTAGGAGGAGCACAAGCAGCCTCAAGAACCTTGAAAACAGGCAAGAAATAGGCAGGAGTGCCTCTGCTCTGTTACTATTTTGTCCAAAGTGAAGACTTATCTGTCAGCAAGCACTCTGCTTCCTGGGCTGCAAGGGAGCAACACTGGGACTGAGATGGGCCCACTCTCCCTTGCTAAACAGAACAGATGGAAACTGTGGATTGGTCACTGTTTTATTGTCCTCCTCTTCCAGAATGGCAAAAAAATAACAGAAAGCTCCTAATGACTACTCAAAGCAGACTAAGGAAGTATACATATATATATTTGCCCTCACCTCAAGCCAAGAAAAACCAAAATGGGGGTGGAAAGGAGGTAGAACTGATCAATCTAGTTTTACCTAGATGCCCTTTTTAGATGCACAAGAGCAAGTTTAACAAGACACTGGGTACCCGCTGTGCTTATCCCTCTTTTCCTTACAGAGGAAACCTTATGTAGGAATGGGCTACACTTGCAAGATCAACAGACCCTGCCCAAGTTTCAGCCTTTAAAGCCTAACACGGATTGTTAGGTGCAAAACATGTTTTTCAATTACCTAGCCAAGAACTGGCTCTTCCCCCATTACCCACATGCTGATCTATTAGTGCCGGTTTAATTAAAAAAGAGCATCCTTCTGTTGGTATTACACATGCCTTAAAAATAGCACTGAAATGGGGCAGGGTGGGCACTGAGGGTTATGTCACTCTGCTCAAGATCAGCTGATTCTGAAGGGTTTCTTGTCAGCTCTCCTTGCCCACCCCAGACATTTTACACTCCCATCTGGGGGTCTGTGGCCTCTGGAATGAAGCGACATTCCCGTGTTCTTCTATGGGGCAGTGTGTGGGGAGTGCACAGAAACAGACCTATTCAACACAGAAAATAATGGTAACTTACACAGAAAAAAAGCTCTGCTGATATATTAGGAAATAAAGGAATTGCTTGGAGTTTTCTTTTTTTCTTTTCAGGTGTGAGGGGAGAGGAGATTCATTAAGGCGACATGGAATTAATAATTTAGGCTAAATCCCAGTTGTGAGGAGAAAAACAAATACAATAAAAAACAAGCAAGACACCGCATTACAACTAATCCTCCATTTCGACCTCTAAGCAGTCTGTTGTCTTGTACCAAACTCACAAATCACTGCAATATAAGATAGATCAGGACATGCACAAGTAGCTTTGTTAGGAGAAATCTGCAAAGGTTGAGTTTGGGGCAGCCTTTTATGAAGATCTTTAAAGACTAAGCGCAGCCTGGACTGCAGAGCAATGCAGCACTAGCAGGTCTGCACTATCCAGCTGGAAAAAGGGACACGAGTGCCAGCAGCCTTGGAACAGTCTCCAAATCACTTTGATAGCAAAAACACACACACATAATTTAACAGCACCAGCTCTGAGGATCAGCAATGGAAGACAGGGCCACTGGCTCCCACCTTTCCCAACAGCTAGGGAAGAACTGTAGGCATTCCCAAGCAATGAGATGGATGTTTCCAGGGTTAACCTGCGTACCCCTAGTACCTTTATCCAAATTAACCTTTGGAAATAGCTTAACCCACTGCTTTAGGGCCTTCTGATCTAACCTAGACCAAAACATGTGCAGCCATTGCTAGAGTTTGCAGAACCAAGGCAAAATGCAGCAAGGACAAGTGCCTGCATGAGCAAATCACCGGCCCCCGTCCTGCCCTGGAGCTCCCAGCAGGATTCATCCGCAGTTCCTCTCAGTGCCCGTGTTTGCCAGCTCCATCTCAACACACAGACTTGCACTTCAGACAGAAACACGTTGCTGCAGCTGCACACAGATGCACAGGGCACCTCAACCACAGAAAACCACGTCCCCATCATGAGCTGCCCTGTTTCCACATTTCATGGAAACCTCACGGCTTTCTGTAAGGCCTTTGGAAGGGCTTTCCACCTCACATGAATTATTTGGAAGAGTAAGGAGGCAATGCATGGTCTTTTTAGTGTAAACGCTCCGAAACTTCCTCCTGCTGCACAGCAGTTCCCTTGACAGAGCAAGCAAAGGGAAAACCCAGCCATTTTGAGCATGTTCAGCAGCAGGAACTTGTGTTACAACCAGGTGCAGATTTAACGGCCTCGCTGGTTTCCATTTCACTCCTCTAAACTGATGATCTGTTTGTGAGGAAGCTCCTGTACAGAAACCAGTGCTCCACTCAGGGCGACCGACTTGTGCTCTGGCACCTCGAAGCCTGCCTGCCTTCCTCGCACCTTCCCCCTGCTCAGGCAACCCAAACCACTTCTTTAAAGCTGGGAGGTGGCTTTTATTTGCCCCCCACAATTAAACCCTCAGTGAAGCTTCCAGAGCAAATCTAAGATTAGATCTTCTGTGCTGTGCAGCAGGACTGGCCTCCCAGCTAGAGCACCACAGGGCAAATATCTTTAACCTAACTATACATATATATACACATACATATGTGTGTGTGTATCACTTCACTCATTCTGCCTTTTAAAGGGAATATACGTTTGCAAGTCTGAAAGTACCAAGCTCTAATGTGTTAACTGACAATGGCATGCCCCAAAACATCAAAACTATCCCGTTGTTACAGCCCTTCCCACAAAAGCTAGGGAATTAATTTAATGTCACGTGGCACTAACTTCCAGTGTTTGCTGGAAGTTGGCGAGAGCTGGAATTCAGTGAAATGTAAGTTATACTAACGAGAGTACGAGACCAACCTATTCACACCTAAGGGCTCCTCCGTTGTGTGGAGAGACTGCATAGACCACAGAGACCACACTAAAGGAGGGCCAGACACTGCATCCATATTACAGACTGCATTTATAAGCCATGCAAGCACGAAAGAAGGAAAAATAAGCAAAGGGAAACCCTTGGCAAGTCAGCTTCTGTTCATAAGAGACAATAATGCTGCTTTCTGCCTTACACATGCACACACATAAGCCATGCTTCAGCTGCTCGGAGCAAGTTGTTCTATTTAATTAGTAGTCACCTAAAATTAACTTGTGAACTGACATCCTTCCATAGCCCTTCAGAATGAATATCCTCTGCACCAAACACCTGAGCACGGGCTCACTCGTGCCCCGTCCTCGCCAGCCTGTCCTGCTGCTGTGCATTACACCCATTCACCAAAATCTCTCCATTTCACTCACAACGAGGGCACCAGGAGAAGACATGTTATATGACACAACACTTGGCCACTAAAGCACTAAATAAAGTTATAGAGGTCCACAGAGGATGCAGAAGTGCCACACCATGACTGTAGCTCTGGGTCTGACAGAAATAGCCTTTAACTGCATGGCTCCATTTGCTATTTCCCAGTCTCACATTCATCCACCATCAAGCACCATGGACAGCCTAACACCCGAGTACTCGGTCCCCCCATCACTTTTCTCCTCCCCTTCACGTGCCTCTTTGTAAAGGCGCACTCAGCTCCTTGAAGTTTTAATGCTCTCAATCCTTCACATCACAACTCAAAACCTGAAGCCATCACACCGTTTTACCCTTGACCCTTTCTCCACGTTTTCAAACAATGCTCATCCACCTTCCAACGCAGGCAGCCACGGGACTCAGAACACCTCAAAGCACCTTCACACCAGGCAGCACCTCCTGCACGCACTGAGGCACCGCTCTATCAGGGAATGAACTTTTAACTTTACTCTCTCTTCACAATATAGGTCACCCATTTTAATTCTTGCTCACAAATAGGGTGTCAGGGAGTTCAAGAAACTGCTTAGCAATTGAGAGTTCTGAGACGTTTAAAAACCCAAGCCTAATGTCTAAGCAAACTAGCTCAGGTGCCATTTTTTACATGTGAATTTTTCTTTCATTTACAGTCCACAATTCGGAATATATCTCCTCCCACTCATGAGATTATTCCATCCTTAATGATAAATAAGTGACATTACAACAGCTAGTCTGTCTAAACAAAGATTTAGGCTCAAGTCTTCAGTCAATGTTGCTGACACCTCCATCTTTTAGACATGCATCTCCAGTGGATTATTTAGAGATGCACCTCCAATGGATTATTTAGATATACTTGCAGACTGGCATGTCACATGTCACTGTAAGGGTTAGCTATGAAGTCACTAGCATTGAAACCTGGAATTATTTTCTAGAAGTAATGCAACCTGTATTTTAGAATTATATCTTCATTAGAGTTGTCCTTCCATGCAACTGTGCTGCATTTTCTTAGTAACAAGGACTGCTTGTTATAAGATCCTCTTTAAAGTGTTTTTGACATGTGTCAGCATTAAAAGAAAAAACAAAGGTAATTAAAAATAAAGAAGGGGAGTGGTTTCAGAAGTAGTAAGTAAACCTGTCACGACGAGACATGACCAGCTCATGATATTTTCATAAACACCATGGCCTCGAGCTCCTTTCACACATTAACTAGTTGATGCAAGCCCAGGGCAGGCTGGAGGTACCCGAGACCAAAAGCCATGCTCAGCAGAACAGGATGCAGACCAGCAGCCGCGGCCAAGCTGCTGCACACACGTGGGGCCTCAGCAGCGGCCGTCGGGCTCTCCACAGGCTGATCCAATGCGTAGCCCCATGAAGCAGCCCCACTTCCAAAGGAGCCACCAGCTGAGTGAGCCCTTTGGGAATTGGCTGTGGAGCTGGTCGTGGTCCTGAGAGCCCCTGGCCTCGCTCCTGAGAGCTTGTGCTTGCTCCATCATGCTAGTCACTGGCCTCCTAATAGCATCCGGCCACCAGTCCTGATAGTCCCTGGCCTTGCTCTTACCAGCCCCTGGACTCACTCCCGATAGTCCCTGGACTCACTCCCGATAGTCCCCGGCCTCCAGCCCCCAGTTTTGCTCCTCATAGACCTCAGCCTCGCTCCTGATAGCCGCTGGCCTCGGTTCTGATAGCCCCCGTCCTCCAGCCCCAAGCCTGGCTACTGATAGCCCCATCTACCAGCCCTCATAGGCCCTGGCCTTGCTCCTACCAGCCCCTGGCCTGGCTCCCGATAGCCCCTGGCCTCCAGCCCCCAACTTTGCTCCTGATAGCCCCTGGCCTCGCTCCCGGCCTCCAGCCCCGGGCCTGGCTCCCGGCATCGCGCGGTGCCTCCGCCGGCGCCCCGGGGGCTGCAGCGGCGCCGCGCGCCGCCCCGTTGGGCCCCGCGGCTGCCGGCCCCGGAGCCCCCGCTCCACAAGGCGCTGCCTCCCCGGCGAGGAGAGCCGGGGTCAAGGGGAAAGAAAAATGGCTGCAGGAGCCGTATTATGCAATGAGCGAAGGCGCGCAGCGCCAGCTCATCCTGCCCGGCGCCGGGCGGCGCGGCCGGCGGCGATGCTCACAGTCCAGGTGCTTCTTCTTGGGGCCCATGACCTCGTGCGTGGTGGCCTTGCAGACGGCCCTGGCCACGGCCGAGCCCGTCACGCTGTACTGCGCCGCGGCGATGCGGTCCGTCAGCGTCTGGCCCGACATCTTCGCGGGCGGGCGGTCGCGGCCGGCGGCTCTGCGGCGGAGAGGAGGATACAGCCACGGATGGAGGGATGGAGGGATGGGTGGATGGGTGGATGGATGGAGGGAGGGATGGATGGATGGAGAGCTCCGGCGCCCGCCCTCCCGCGGCCCCCCCGGCCCGGCCGCCCCGTCCCCTCCCCCGCGCCGTTGTGTAAGCGGC
>JAUBOD010000696.1:717760-728701 GCA_032353885.1 Nothura maculosa | reverse complement strand
GGATGAGGGAAAGATGCAGCAAAACGCCCAGCAGTTTGATAAGGGCAGATACATTTCCCTGGCCTCCCTAGAGATGCACAAGACCATCACTCACTGCCTTCTGTGGGTAGCAGGGAGCACACAGAAGTTCACAGTGATCAATCGGAGTCACAAAAGACAGCAAAGAATGGGGAGATTTTGGCACTGGGTCTTTTTAATCATTCATGGGAGCTGTTGGGTCCGCACTGCGTCGCTGCCTGCAACGACAGGAATCCCCAAGCAGGCTGTGACGGGTCAGCGAAGACTGGAATCAAAGGCAGTTGCCTTCAATGAGCAGATTCGAACATGGGAGGAAAAATATCTTTTTGATGTTGCTTCTCCAAGGGGGTAACCATATGGGAATTCTAACTGTAATGTGGCACAGTTCATTTGAAAGGCAGCGATTTACTTGAAGGATGTGAGACCATAACTCAGGAGTTGGACATCACTTGTGGTTCTAAACTAATCATTTGGTCATCCTAAATTGAAAAAAGAAAAATACTTATTCACATCTAACACATCTAAGTTGCTATAGCAAGAAAAGGAGGAATAAGCATTAAAGTTCAGGACATACTAACATGAATCATTATCCTTAAAAAGCCTTTTTAATCAAGCGTCCACTGTAAATAAATCTGCACTGGAATAGGCTGGATAGGCATTTTTGAGGCTTTCTGCCTGACTGCAAGGCTAAAGATGGCTCAGGATGTGTCACATCATTATACAGCCTCACCCTTTAGTCTCCTGGATGCTCCAGTACCCTGAGAGTCACCACTGAGGCCAAACAGGAGATTTAATCGCAGGTATAAGAAGTTCTTTTTTTTTCTTCAATCTTAATTTCAGTTAGATGGTTTCTGGTTTTTAGAGTCTTTGTTTTTCCTGCTTCATACCATGAAATATAACATATACAGTTGTACATGCACAGAGAGCAAATGAGAACTTGAATGGTTCAGTGGTTGTGACCAACGTGAGATGATCAGAAACCTGTAGCTAAAATGCCTGCCAATGACCCTCGGATTGAATTTCTCAGCACATTGCTTTATTTTGTGCTGTTAAACCTAACTAAAAGAAAACAGGATCTTTGTTTCTCAAGACTTTGCTTCCTTCCACTTTTTCTTTCCTATGTTAAGCTGCAGATTGTAATCCTGTTTGTTATCACAATCCATTGTGGGAATTATGATATGATGCTGTTCTCACTGACAGCAAAACTCATTTTGATTTGGAAGCACAGGCGGCCGCATTGTGTAGTCCCTTTCCTCAGTTTATATGATATAGAGTCAGCCATAAGGTATGAAATGGAATAAAGAGTAAAACAACTACTTTTCAAATAGAGAAAAGAATTAGAATGTATATATATGTATACTATATATGGGCTAAGTATAAGGGAAAAAAACACTTCAAATTAAACTATTTCTGCTTCAGAGTTGCTTAAAAATCTGTCAGCATCCCTTATTTAGTTACTGATAGCTTATTCACCAGGCCCAGAGTGTTCAAAGTCTTGTGGAGACTCGAGGCACACAAAGTCAGTGGTTGCTAATAAAAATGTGGTCCTGGACCTTACACTTGCCGCATAAAGGCAGTGAAACTGTCCCACAGAAATGCGCAACCCGCAGTGGAACGAGCACCCATGGTGCAGAAGGGCACGATTCATTGCAATTCGCAGCGATGCAGCTCATGGCAATGTGAAGGGATGTCCTGGGAACTAAACAAATCCTTGTGTCTTGGCAGGACGTATCTTCGGCTTTGATATTATTTCATCACGAGGAAGTTTTGACCTCCCTCCCTCCATCCCAGACGCCGCTTGCTTCCACCACCCTCTTAAATCAGTAAGAGCACAGGCAGTAAAATTTGGCTCAGGAGTGTTGGCATCTAATCTTGATCCATTAAAAAGATTGGAAAGATAGCAATCAAAACATCAATAACCACAGAGTTTTTCTTATAGACATAGGACACCTTTATCAGAAAGGAAAGATTTTATGAGGAAAATATACAGGATATGGGTGCAACATAACGATCTGCAAGGATCCTACTAAGTTTTTTATGCACAACAGAGAACAGAATGTACTTTCCGTCTGTTTATATCCTAGATAATAAATTTGTGCAGCCTAAAAAGAATATTACACAGAATCCTGATGAGCAAAGGCAGAGGATGAAGTTCTCCCTCAAGAGAAGATTGTTCACATTGAGTCCTTTCGTAGATGCTGCCCGAGGAAAGGACGGGCAGTCTCCTTTATAAATAACCCTACCTGCAAACTGTACTTCCCTCACCTACTCTTGTGCATTGGGTTGGATGAAGGCACAGTACGATCTGCTCAGAGAATTGCGGAGATTATTAAAATATGCTGAGAGGTGCCTCTCAAGGTTTATTGGGAGGAAAGAAAAACAAAAAAAGAAAAGCAAGAAAAGAGCTTAGGAGGAGCAGATCTAATGAGGGAAGAGACTCATACAGCACATTCTGCTTCTCTGCCATGCTGATCTCCGGAGAAAAGTCAGGTCACTCTGATACCACCAAAGAAACCCTAACTCAGAAATCTGGCAGGCAGAGTGGAGCGTGGGGAAAGCGTGCGAACAGGATGATGAAGTCATACCACTTCTGAGAGCCACCTGCCCAGGGACATGTGTGTGAGGGAGCTACTGAAGGACGCCCCAAAATCATTGGTAATGCTTTTGTATAAGGGCATGTTGAAAGGAGGAAAGAATAGGCTATAGGCAGATATATTCCAGCGACAATATATATTTTAACTGCCCAGCCTGTGAATGAGGACCTTGGGAAGAGTGTGCCTCTCCTGTTCCCAGGATAACCATGCCCATGAGCATCAATTACATGGACACGCTCATCGGCAACATCCGCACGTGGGCAGCAGGCAGAGACTTGGACAGGGAGACCCTCATAGGCCGGGTCACGTCCTGCTCCCTATGGCTGCTTCTACTCCCTGCGCGTGCTCTCCAAGGCCCTTCTGTTCTCTTTCCATGGGCCTTTTTGGCTCGACTGGGCATAAACCGCTGTGCGGCTCCAAAGAGGAAGTTCCTGTGTCCATAATGGCTACGGCATTTCTAATTGTGGTAGGATTTTTACTTTCAGGAAGGCTGGTCAGACGTGCAGATGTAAAAGGAAGCGATGTTGACGATAAGGATAAGGAGGCCTAACTCACAAAAGAGCCCATGGTGCTTGGGTCCCGTTCCCAGAGACAACAACCCGGGAACAAAAGGGATGTGATGAATGAGAGCAGGACCCAGAAAAGGAAACAAAACCCAGTTGCAAGCAAAGATAGTGAAATAATAGTAACCCTCTACATGAGCCAGCACCTTCCCAAAAAGCCTGCAAGACACAGAAAATACGCCCAAAAAAGCTGATTATGGTGCATGGTGTGCTTTGCCTTGGGTTCATAAGTCAGATGCTATCATATAAAGCTTCAAAGATGTATTTCAATAGTATTCCTATCTCATATTTCAAAAGCAAGCTATTTTTGTATGCAAGAATATTCTGTTTTTTTTTTTTTCCCAATTTTGCTACACAGCTCTTGCCATTTAGCAGGTGGACCCAGACTGAAACGCACGTAGCTCAATCTGTTCTTTTGCATTCAGTCTGACTGGAATAAAAATATTGTATTGAGACAAGTTACCAGGCCTGGGCTTAGCGTTTTCCCATACAAACGGATGCAGATGCTTTGGGTGACATTTTACAAAAAAAAAAAAAACCCCAGACATGTTAAAAATTCCTTCAGCTTTCTCATTTTGCACCATAATCAAAAATATAAGAAATAGAGCTTTTATTTTCACTTTGCTATAGTCTTTCACTGCTGAGTTTAAACAATTCAAAAAATGAAATGAAATGATATTTCACTTCAATGCTTGGTCTCATTACAGAGATTTAGTTGTGTCTCTTAAGTTGGCCATCTGGTCTGCCGAAATTCATAGTGTTTACTCAAGAGACTCCCACACTGAATGAATTATAGCGGTGCAGGTGAATGCTTAGTGGAATGGGTTTTACAATTTATATTTCCCTGTTCTGCAGGGGACATGGTTGTATTTTTTTAAGAGGTACTGGAAATCACAACCATTTCTCACCTCTTTCCCATCTTTCCCTTTGCCATGAGAAATTCCACATTAAAATTACATGGGAAGTGTTGAAGACACGTCCTTCCCCGGGAAGCCTTGGCACTCGGAGCACCCATGGGCAGACACCACTTTTGCACCGCCAGCATGGACCATGTCCACTCCTCTGCCTCCCATTTGCCTGCAAGGACTTAAAAAAACAACCCAAAAAGTGAATTCTGAAGAGCAGAATTTCATACAACCCTTTGTATGGAGAGAAAGCTCTGCTGGGCAAGAGGATGCAAGTAATTTGTTCGGCCCAGAGATTAAATAACTGTGCTGATATGGGCATTTGATATGCTAGGAAATGCTGGCATGCAGATGTTGACCCACCACGATCAGTCGTACAGACCCTGCACATGCCTTTGCACACGTGTCCTTTAGATATTTCTATAATATGTGGATTTACCAGCTACTATCCTGGATGAAACTAGCTCCAGCCATAAGAGCCCAGTTATGCAGGGCTGTAAGAACCTTTAAGAAATCAACTCCATGTTACTGGAGAATATTCTGCAGATCTAATTTCCAGGTTTTTTGCATGGATTTTCATATAGGAGGATGATTTTGGATCTTCTCTGCACAAATATCCCTCCTCTTACCCCTCACCCCTCCAAATATTTTCATGTATACACCAAAAGATTCCACTCAAAGTATAGAGAACCACAGAGTAAGGTTATCTTCCTAAGTGAGAAGTGTGATTAGCACTGCCTTGTTAGAAAACATCTCAGGACCATTTGCAAGAATCGCTTAAGTTGTGTTGTTTGCACTAACACTCTGAATGATTCCCAAGCCGAGACCAGATCTTTCTGTTTGCTCAGGCGTAAGGGAAAGTGCGAACGTCTACTGAGTCAGAACGTGGTTGCTGAAGGAGCTTAATTAAGTTCATCATTCCCAGCCCACACAGTCTCAAGACAATCACAGGAGTGTCCTGAGCCACCCGAAAAAGGCAGATAAGCACAACGCCATTTTCTGTGCTTTCTAGCAGTAACCAACTGCAAAGAGTGGAAGCACTGGTCTGAAAATAACAATCTGTCACTGCTCAATTTTTTTTTTATTTTAGCCAATTCTCATTCTAACAGAACAGTATTAAAGTGGGAATAATAATTCTACACTGAAGAGGATATATTTCATATTAGTTAAATACGTCTTCTTTTACTGAACTAATCAGACATGGGAGTTGTTCTCCCTCCTGCAGCTACGAAATACTCGATATTCATTTTTAATTTTCATTTACAAATCAAAGCCATGGGGATATAATAGCTTAGTTGGAGCTGTTCATTTTGAAATTAGCACTTGGAATCCAGCCCAGTTTACAATAACTGAGGGTTATTACCCAATGAGTAGAATTGGAAAAAAATAATAATCTACTTTTCTGTCCAACTTTTACATGACTTCAATTAGAAGGGAAGAGCAACTGGCCCAGGATAGGCAAGATGCATATCTCAACCAGCACTTAAGTCTCTGACACTGGGTGCTGAGAGAAAGGGTTACACAAGTGGGGCAAATATGGATCCTTCCCTGACTTCCTAAGCCAAAGAACGTATCCAAACCATGCGCTCTGATAGAGCTGCCTCCCGTGTATCTGTCTTTCAAAACTAAGTTCAATTCCTTTTTTTTTTCTGATGCTACAGGGTCTGCACAGCATCCTGTAGCAATATATTTCACCTTTTAATTGTATAATGAGAAAGCACCTTCTCTTGCTGCGTGGCGACTTTACATGGTGCTTCTAGATCTCAGATGATGAGAAACAATTGTTTACTATCTCTATATCTTTCATGGTCAATGAAACCCCCGAAGTCACCTTTTATTTTTTTCCAAACTGAACACTCCTATCCTGTTTATTCCCCTTGTGTAGATGCTGTTTTGCCGTCACTGTCACCACTCGGTCAAGCCATGGTCCTGGCCACCATGTGGATCTATCTCACTTAACTTTAACCATTTTGGAGGGGAGCATGTTGTCAGCGCTTTCCAGGTAGAGTCAGCAGGGAGGGATGGGTACTGCAATGGGCAACTCCCTTCCCGTTCTGAGAGCCCTGTTTGGGATGAAATGGACTCTCCTCTGGACATGTCTGCTCGTCTTCTCAGCACTGGACTTTCAGCCATCAGGTTTCAGCCATCACTCCCCCTCAGTAAGGGAATTTCAATCCTTATTGATTTTATGACATATTTTCATGCTTTTAATTAGTTTGAAATACAGCTTTTTTGTTCTCTAATAGTAAAAACTTGGCTTCTTAGATATCATTTATATGCTGGCATTATAATAGCTGACTGATTGTCTCCCACTGAGTTTCTCGGATGCTTGTTATCAACAACATTTAAAATTAAATGTTCCAGCTCACCCATCTCAGTTTTCAGACTCGTAGCCTTTACAGGGAACACTTTCCTATTGAATCTCAGTGTAATCCCTTTATATACGTCCCATTTTATTTGGAATGCTTAATCCGACCTTTGTTGTCTCCTGTCTGGATTTTCTCATCTTCTCTCAGGCATGCAGAGCGTTTGGGGTTTTACCCTTTAGATAAAGGGTCACTCCAACCCGCATGCTCCTCTGCACCTGTCATCTTTTCCTCAGCCCTCAATTTGAAAACTCTCCTAAGGCCTTTTTGAATCGTTAGTGCTCGCAGACTGCTTCCACTCCATACTTAAAGATGTGGTTTGCATAAGTTCTGCATGTGGCTTTGTTTTGCTTTCTGGAATGCTGGTTTGGTGAAACAATGATTCTCAAGCAACATTGGGGATATTCCTCAAAACCAAATTCTAGCTGATAAATAGGAATGTGTGTAATGTCTCCATTGGAAATGTAAGTATAAAAGTCAAAGTTAGGGGAGCAAAAATACATGGCAAGTCTGTCCATCTCACTGCAGACCTCCTTGCTATGGCTTGTGCAGGTGGAGTTAGAACAAACGTTTTGTGCATCACTTGCTGGCTGAAAATTGTTACAGAAAATAGCAAAGGAGAAGGAAAGCAAAGAAAAGGAGAAGGAGAAGGAAAAAGAGAGGGGAAAATGGAAGGCAAATGGGATGTGGATGGGGAAGAGAACAGGGAAAGGAAAGTGAAAAGGGGAAGGAGAAGGACAAGGGCAAGGAAATTAGATTCTCCCATCAGTTAAATTTATTAGTATTTGCAGTGTGATAACTGGGAGAAGGGAAGTGAAAGCTCTGTGCAGAGCTGTTTCCATGCATGATGCATCCAAAAGCCCTTGGGTATTTTACAAATAAATATTGGTTATAACTGTAGGACTAGAACATCTCTCTGCCAGAGAGTCGATCTCACACCTGCTTTTCTACCACAGAGAGAGCAATGGAGCGAGTGGCAACTACAGTGGGAAGCAAAGGAGAATGAGGACCTTCCTCTTCCCAAATGCTCCACTAGCTTGGCCTCAAAAACCCCTCACCCGGCCGTGGTGCAGGAGAAACGAGCACAAGCACCAGCGCAGACACAAGGTCCCGCACAGGGCACCGCGTTGGCCAGGGCCAAGGCGAGAGCCACCAGCGGAGGGGGCTCCCCAGCACATTGGGTGCAAAATCACAGCGAGCAGGTTAACCAGGGAGGCCGTGGAGGCCCTGAAAGCAAATTCCTTCCTCCCTTCCTTCCATTCCTTCCCTCCCTCCCTCCCTTCCTTCCTGCCTTCCTGCCTTCCTGCCTTCTTTTTCCTTCCTTCCTTCCCACTGCCAGCTTAATGCAGGGGGTTTGTTTTGTTTTGTTTTGTTATCTGTTAAAGGCAGAAAACGAAGCCTCCCGCTCCCTGCAGCTATTACACAAGCCCAGCTTTCGACCGCTACTAATGTAGGTCAAAATCCCAAGGCAGCCCGTGGTGCAGCGAGGTCCTTAAGAGCACAGGCAGGACCAGCCGCTTTAGCTGAGCGCCTGCTCCGTGCCTGGCAGTGCCCCCATGTGCCCGCCGTGGCCTGGCTCCATGAAAGGCACTCCGAATGCCCAGGTCAGACAAATACCTGCTAAAAAATACTGCATTTTAAGCAATATTTTGCTCAGGAGGATTTGCCAAATGCTTAGGTCCTGTACGATGAGCAATCTCCTGCACTGCTGAGCTATGGAGGAAAACTGCATTGCAGCTGGAAAATGTCCTGAAAACTCCCTGGGTTTCAAATGCTATCTTCTTAATAGCAGCACCCTTTGGGAAAATATGCACTTGTCAAGAAGTAACATATTTATAAAGATATATCTGGCAAGGGTTATATTTATTATGTAGTAGCTTCCAGCTGGGTCATACTTATTCAGGTGAAAGTGAACTTAATTTATATTTTGTGTGTGTGTATATACATAAATATATATATACATGCAAAAATACATTTGTACATATTTGTATATATGCAGAAAGGTGTTTATTCTATGGTATGTCTCTCCTGGAGATAAGAAAAACTAAATGGCAATAATATAGTATATTTAATATAGCCCTAAAGTATTTCGATTAAAAAAACTTAATATGATATGAACATTAATATTCTATGAATATTATTTTATTTTGAATAAAATACTAGCTTAAGAAGACAGGAGGTAAATGTGGTGGAAAATTTTCATCTTTTCTTTTTTTTTATACTTATGCTGCAGTAGTGCCCGGAGGCCAGAGAGATACTTGGCTGACTAACAAAATGAAAATTATTGGTAGACTTCTGTTCTAAAGCTGCATCAGTAGCTTGGAAAGTAGGATCTGTGAAATCCTTAAAATGTCCTAATACGAGAAATCTGACAGGAAAAAAAAGGAAAGGATGAGATGAGAAAAATTATAGTTATTTGAAATCTCAATGATTTGGAATTTATATTTAGTGCTTTGCATGTTAGAAAGTCTAAGGGTTTGTAATGTGATAATGAGACTGCAGCCACAGCTCAGAGAAAAAAAGAAATCAATAAAATGTTGAGCAGAGGAAGATGGTAGAAACACAGAAGATGCAGCTTTAGAATCTCTGTGATAATTACCTTTTTTCCTTTTTAAAAAAAAGCTAGTTTATGGCTATTGGCAAAAATTTGCTATCGTCTTAAATCGTCTTTTACATTTATCCCTATAGCAGTTGCATCATAAGCAAACATTGCATCTCACAGTTTAGCGCCTTCTCTAAAATATATTTTGATATATTTAATAAGGAATATTTTAATATGTTGCATATAAAGTTGGCACATCTAAGCACACACACAGAAGCATTCCAGGGAAATAAAAAAGGAGAGCCTCCAGATGGAGTAAAACAGGAACTCCAGATGGAGTAAAACAGAGACACATCTGTCTGACTCACCAACACTCGTGTGTCAAAACAACATTACTAAGACTGCGATAGCAAGCACTAGAAAGGCAGAAAAATGCCAAATCATGGGTGCCTACACAAACAGGTCTGTGCATGCAGGTGCATTAGGGCAGCCTTGGTGACATGAGCACGTTCTGCAAATCCCTTCCCTCTCTCAGTGCCCTGGATAGGTGATGACAACTTATTGACTTGTAATTCAATACATAATTTGCTCATCGTACACGCTCAGACTTTTACTTTGCAGAGCAAAAAGTTGCAACCCACATTTCAAAATGCTGCTCTTGAATTTCTAAGACTAAGAGTCTCCTGTAACGCTGGGAACAGGAGCGGCTGCATGAATTAGGGAGCATAATTCCCAATGTCTTCAGCAATTTGGGTCGCACACTTAGTGCCAACGAGGCTCCTTAAACTGGGCTGGCCAGTCTGAGATAACGACAAGCCCATTTCTTCCTCACCTTGCATTGCCCAGCATGGCAGGACGGGCACCCCTCAGAGCTGCAGGAAGGAGCCTCAGCCCCAGCGTGTCCTGGATGTCGAGGTGCAGAATCACAAAGATAGAGGAACATACATTAGATATATAGGACTCAGCCTACCTAACTGGAGACAGTTATCCAGAAGATAGGCATTTTAAAGCTGAACTAGTCATCCTTTGGTAGAGAGACATAAACTGTGCTAAAGGCTGGCCATCTTGCCTGCCCTATACATTTTAGGTATCCTAGATGTGTTTCAGGCTCTGGGCTCATAACTCCTCAACCAATTTTTTGGGGAATTTGACATTTTTCCCCCCTCCTCCCTCAAATGTACAAATATCTTAGTCATTTCCTTCTTTTAGCTCTTTGTTTCATTTCTTATTACTCAGTCTTTATTTCAGCCCTTCAGATGCCCCTCCAGAGCCCCTCTGGGATGGAGGGATCTAGGCCCAACCTCCTTCACCTGGAAGAACCCATCTCAGGCCTTTGGGCTGTTTCCCCACTCTTTTGTTCACTTGTAGGCACTTCCAGCTCTGCCTATCCTCAATCCTTAACCTCATTTCCCTCACCCTATTAGTGTTATTTCTTTCTCCTGCGTTCTCATTTCACCCAGCTTGGCATCACAATCAATTTGTTAGAAACACATTTCTCTACACCCTCTGGAGAGTCCCAGGAGCTCCTTCTAATCTGGCAATGAAATGGCTCCCCTCTTTGGGAATTATGCAATTTGAGAGGCTATGGCAAGGCAAAATGTTGCAAGAGGAACTGGGTTGTCCATGGGGCTGTGGGCAACTCCCTAAGAGGTGCAAAGGGATGACTATCTTGGTCAATATAGTTGACTGTCACCAGGATGGCTGTGTTCGCTGCCATCCAACCCCGATTCCCCCTTATTCCCTTTCCAGGCTTAATCTTCCCTTTGGCTAATTAAAGCTCCCTGCTGTCTCCTCTAAATCTCATTTCTATTCCTGGTTCACAACGACCTGCAAATCCCAGACTCCAGCTCTCTTCCCAGTCTCTGTCTGTCACCCAGAAGTTTGTTCCTTTCCTCTCCTCTCCTCTCCTCTCCTCTCCTCTCCTCTCCTCTCCTCTCCTCTCCTCTCCTCTCC
>JAUBOD010000696.1:655360-679726 GCA_032353885.1 Nothura maculosa | reverse complement strand
CTGCTGGCCCTGGGAGAAGCCACGTGGGGAAACATGGAGCCTCTGCAGCCCCAAACCAGGACAGCGCCCGCTTTCCCTCCTCATTTCAGTGCAGTTCTTGTACTGCTGCACCAGCCTCATGTTCCTGTGTACGCACTGATGGAAATGGAGCCTGCAAGCGATAAGGAAGTTTTGGGCCCTTATTATTCTTCACTGCCCAACCCCTTCCCAAAGAAGGGCTTATTTCTCTGCAGGGATTTTTTTCCCCTTTCATATACTCATATCTGACCTGTCCATTTATTTTTGGAAAATTGCAGAGTTGGAGAAACTGATTTGCACATCAGGCAAGAGCAAATCCTGGGCGATTAGGACTGGGGAGGATTTTCATTCAGACACTGAACTGTTTTAGTAATTCCTTAATTCAAATACCTGAGAAATACTCGGGAGGATAAAACGCTTTATTAAGGACCGAATCCTCTGCTTTTTGCAGTCATGGTGCGAGTAACCCCATTAGCCGTGTGACAAAGTGGGACGGAGACGCCGCGGAGAACGGGCCTCAGGAGGACGGGCCTTGTGGTCCCCGTCCCGCTGCTGATGCACCTGGGGCAGGGGGGTTTCCTGCTGGGGTGGCGGGGGCAGCCAAAGCCGAGCTCTTCCCACGAGCTGCAGGCAGCGCTGGTGACAACCCACGGCTCTGCCCGCGGGCAGGAGTCAGAGCAAAACCGCGCGGTTTGGCGGTACCACTGCAGCGGCTGAGAGAGCCCTGTGCTCCGGGCACTGCTCCGGGACGAGAAAGCGGCGCCGCTTCCGAGAAGCCAGTGTCCCAACGGGTCCCGTTTCGGCCGCTGTTGTTGCGTCGAGCAGCATGGAGATACAGCAGCCCCAGGGCTACTGCGGCCCGGGCTCCCTGCCTGCTCCCAGGGCTGCGGGAGGAGATCCCGGGGAGCTCCGCGTCCCGCACCCGGAGCGGTCCCGCCCCGTCTCCCGCTCTGCTCCCACCGGGACCAACGGGGCCCGAAGCGGCGGCCCCGACGGGACCCGCTACCAGGAGCGCTCCCCTAGCCACGCCCCCTCGGTGGCCGTGACGCGGCCGAGGCCACGCCCCCTCGACCTCCACTTACCGTTTTCCCGCGTGCTCCGGCAACCAGCGCCCATTGGCGCCGTGGCGCCGGCCACACCCACAACCGCCGCACGCCCATTGGCCCCGCCGCGTCACGTGCCCCCGCGGCGCCGCCCGGGCCGGGCTGCCGCGCGCCGCCGCTGCTGATTCATTGGCTGGGGCGGCGCGGGGGCAGGTGCGACCGTTGGGCGTCCGTTACTCCAGCGGTTTGTGCCCCTCGCGCCCCGGGCGGCGCTGACGGTTGGGCGTCCGTTACTCCAACGGTTTCTGCCGCTGGCACCCTGGGCGGCGCCGCGGCGGCCCCCGGATCCGCCGAGGCAAGGTAGATGCCTTAGCGGATCGCGGCGCTGCTCTGGAGCTGCGCTTTCCCTCTGTAATCTTTAATTTATTTGGTTTCAGGCTTTAGCTTGCGAGTCTGTCGATGCATCCCTGGCAGCGTTTCCTCGGCGGGAAGGTACGTCGCGTTTCTGAAGCAGTTGCTTCTGATTTTGTTTAAATCCACGTGTCGTGAAGCATAGCGAGCAGCTCTGAGAAGCGCGTGGTTTTGCTAGGAAAGCATTAGAATTGTGTTAATATAATTGATTGCATCCCTATTCCCCTAGTTTCTGCCTTTTTTTTTCCCCCTCGCAGCGCTGATTGATGACTATTTGAATGAGTGTTGAATATGTAAACTAAAGTATCTCTGAAAAATGTGAAAACTCCTTTTTTCCCCTCTATCCTTAAAGAAAAATCTCTATAACCTTAGAGGGAAAGAAAGGCTTTTCCCCTGACTGCAATGTTACATTAACTTGCTTTTTCCTAGTTCTGGCAGCTTCTCTTTTCCTTCTGTGCTTTTCTGCAGTCCTGTGTTGATTCTCATACTTCTTATTTTTCTCCCTCTGCTGTAACAAGCTTTCCCCTCCCTGCTCACGGTGCTGCTGGTGTCTGTTGTAAACAGCCAATATTAGAGAGCAGCTTCTTGCCCTGTCGCTCCATCTTTCTACTGGAGAGGACCAGCCTCTGTGGCCAGGCTTCAAACCTTTCTTCCAGACCACATCCATTCCCTCACATCTGCCTCTTTCATCATCATCATTTCACCATGTCTGTTTGGCCAGTGATTAACTCCTGTTGATAACGGGAGAAATAGGACAGCAGTGGGAAAATTGCCTCAACAAGGCCCATCCTAGGTTGTTTGGTGCATTAAGGCACTCTGCCTTCAGGTTGTTTTTTTTTCCATATCCTGCTCGATTTTGTCTTCCCATTCCCTCTGTTCCCTCCATTCCTCTCCTTTGAGCTCCTTGGAGATTGTATACAGGGAGATAGATGCGGGTGTGTGTAACTGTTATGGAAATCAGTAGCTGTTTTGGTTTCTTCTCTGAGGTAGTCAGATAGTTGCCTCAAATGCTGCTTGTTTTTCATGTCTGTTTGTGATTTTCTATTCTTGTTTCTAATCGGAGAGTAAAGAATAAAATTTCACTACAGGAGTAAATGCTTGGAGAGGTGCCAGGGGAATCGTAGCTCCCTGTTGGTAGTCTGGCTCTGTTTTTACCTAAAGTAGTGGGATCTTCTGGGTGTGCTGAATACGAGCAAAAAAAAAAAGTATACAAAATAAAGCTTCTGCTAGAACATACCCAGTTGCAAAAGCATCCTCCTGTGTCAGGAGTTGCATAAAATAGTATTCTGCTTTACCCATTCTTTTATGGTTTGCCTGTTAGTGGTAGAAAGTATTTAAAGATGATATTCTTACAGCTTGGGCAACAACTTAAATCCGGTTTTTGGTCTTCAAGCCAACAGTATAAGTGATTCCTAGCAAATTCTTGGTACAAATAAATGAAGACTATTCTGCAGGCTCACTCCTGTGTGCCCTGGGCTGCAGGTGAGTGGTATGCTGTAGTTAAAATTTACTCAAAACTTCTATTTGGGATCATGCAATAAATTGCCTTTTCAGTAGCTCTAGAGGGATGAATCAGATGTAAACATAGGAAAATACAAATTAATTACCCTGGCAGTTGTGGTTTGGAAAAATCCCAAGGTAATTTGCCTTTTATTAAACAACTTCTTTTCACTGGCTATTTGAAGTCTTTTTGAGCTGGTTGTGTTGTACGGTATAAAAGTCAAGACTAGAAGTTCTTGAAAAACTGTATTTTTGCCTTTTTTGAGTGCTGAAGAAGCTGATACGTAAATAAATTTTCAATTTGAAAAGTAAAAGCGTTATTTAGCATCAGGAAAGACAGTGACTTTAAAGAAACTGTGGATGAGAGCTTAAACTAGAGATTTTTCCACCTTGAACTCACTCAAACCATGACTGTGAGATAACGAAGCACCAGTGTAAATCCAGTATATATTCTATATTTATATATACAAATACGTGTTTGTTATATATATTAGATAAATGGTTTTCCTTTTCATTAACACTTCTGTTAGCTTATTTTCTGGTGGCTTCAAAATACAATAAAATAGTTTCTGTGGTCAGAATCTTGTTAAGAAGTCAAGAGGTGCTATGATAGACGTGCTGTGGCCTGCATTTCCAGCAATATGGATGCCATGTGAAGATAAGTCTTACCTTATGATGAGAGCAGAAAAATACCTATTCAGTTTTGATTGTGTCTCAGATATTTCTTTTTTTTGTATGTATGTGTATTTTTTTTTTGCTTTTAATTGACACAAAGCTGAAACAGAGCTGTGAAATGAGTCTTGACTATGCACATCTGCAAACAGCTGCACCACATTTAAAGGGTATGGAAACATAGATCCAGAGTGTCTTACATTCAACTCTTGGGGCTTAGTTCATGAGCTCCTCTTATGGTGGAGCCATTCCAGTTGCAACTAAGAGTATGGCATGAGGGAAGCTTTTCTCCTTTCCTGTTCAGAACAGGACATTGGACTGATCACTTCTAGGTTAGCAAGGATTCTAGAATATCTGTTTCAATGCTAAGATTTCTAGAAATAAGATAGATAAAAGAAACAATAAGTAAAAAGAAAAGGGAGACCACTTTACCAAGCCAAATGCCAATCCGCAGTTTCAAAAATTCAGGGAAATAATGTGTCTGTTTTTAAGCTGCACTCTCCTTCTACTTGAGTATTTTTATGATATATCAATCAGATACCTACTTACTCTGGAAGGCTAAAATTGGGCTGAGGGAAAGGCAAGTGTTCCTATTGGCAAGTGTGCAGTGTGGTTATATAGTGTAATCTCAGTGCCATGTGTGCACATATGAGAGGAAGGTGACTTTGAGTAGGATGGACTCGGCTATTTGTTGAGTAGCTTTGCTGTGTTCTGCCAGTGCACAGGCCTCCAGAAGCAGCTGAACAGCTCTAAAGTGCTATGGTGGGCATGAGAAATGATTGCTCAAATAATTTTCCCTCTTCAGAAGGAGCTGCTCAGATGTACTTTGGCTTCAGAAAAATGTGTTTTTTTTTTTTTTCTGAAAAAGAAATGTAGTCTTGTTTCCTGCTATGACTATAACAACCTGTCATGCTTGAACAACTTGTGTCCAGTATCTCTGGACAATTTTGTAGAGACATATTTGGATGGAAGTGTAAACAGTTGCAGTTTGTCAGTTTGCCAACATGAATGTCACAATGAAATGTTTTCAGAGCTCAGCTGAAACTTAGCTTTATAAAATGGAGCCTAAGAATAGGTTATGTAATTTCCTCTTAGCTGCAGGAGATAAATAGAATTATTGCTGATATTTCTTAATTGTTTGTAGATGATAGTGCCTTAGGGCAGTATGCTTGGCTGCAATTTTAAGGTCTTTAGTACTGGAGCTATTTATGTCAGTGTAAATCTACCTAAGAGCAAGTCCTCACTGGGAATGGAACTTCCCATGGGAGCTTTTCCTCAACTGTCAGTGCAAGATTGAAACCTCTGAGAGTCTGAGGAATTCATTGTTCGTGTGAAGCCACAAAGGATAAAGTGGCATTTTTCTCTGACGATACCGAGTCTCCTCAAATTTTGGCTTTGCAAATACGTGTAGCTGTCTGCAGGAAGTGAACTCATAGTGCAGCATCATTTTGTATCTGTTTCTGCGTAACCACTGGAGAGTCCCTATGAGCTAAACTGCTAAACGAGTGCTACCATTTACATACATCATCACTGCCCCTTAGTTGGCAAACTGAGTGATTTTTGAGGTTTTGGTTTTGCAGTGTGCTTTGAAGCTGCTGCTAGTGAGCAGTTAACACTGGTGCTCTTTTCTCTCCCCAAGAAAAGCCTGGGGGTTTGTGCACTCAAGTTGACGTGCATGATTGATTTGTTAAGTGTACAGTTGGTTTCCAATTATCTTGCTGTGCTTCCTGACAAATTTCTCTTCTATCGCTTTTTTCCTCTTTCATTGCAGGAGGGAATATTGTGTTCCCTTGAAAAGATCAAAAACTTGCTCTCCTCCTGTACGTCTAAGACCTTGGGGATTAACAAGAAGCGGAGTTCATCTGGCCATTTCCCACAGACCCCTTTCTTTTCAGTGTTTGGGAGTGGTACAGTTTAATAGGAGCCATAGCCATATGGTACAGCTGTAGAAAGGCAAGGACTGCATTACCTTTCAGCCTCTGCAGAACAGGCTGTGCTCGCTTTCCTCCTTGGCTTCTTTCCTTCTAACCTCCCTTCATAGTCCTTGGGAAGGACCAAGGGGGGAAAAAAAAGGAATGCAGAGGTGGTAATGACTAGTTCCCCACCCTACAGTCACATAGAATATAGTTGCTGTGATGGGTACTCGGAGGAACAGCCTGATTTGTTATCTTTGCCTTGCCAACAATTGCTGGGTTATTTATGCTGCCTGCTGGTGATGTTGGCGCATCAGACTGTGCGGCCAAGTTATTTGTGGGCCAAGGCTTTCTGTTCTTTGAAATGTGGCCTCTTGATGTTTCTGACTGACTTTGGGGACCTTCAAGGTTTGGAGGGGCCAGAGGTGCTTATTTGGTGAAGTCTGTTAAGTGTCAATAAGCACAATGGACATACGTGGGAAACAAATATACATTTTCATTTTAAAATGTAACACATTACTTGTGTCTATCATGGCAGTAGTTCCTTTTGCTCCAGAAATGAACAAAATATTGACCAGTCCACATGGGTTTATTCATGCAGGTCAGGTCCAGAGGCAGCTCTTGAGGCTACGCACAAGGCTAGTTCCAGATGGAGACAACATCAGGTTTGCTTTGGTGGTCGCGGTGGCCGTGTGAGCCAGCAGGTTGTGCACCAGCCACAGCGTGTGCCCTGTTCTGCTCTTAGGGTGAGCCAGCATCAGCTGATTGACAAGGTAAGTGGTAGTGAGTGTTTTGCCAATGTGCTGGTGATAGGAGGGTGGTGCAGGTAGCCCAACTGCAGCAGTGTCTGATGCTCCAGGGCTGCAGCTCAGAGCTGTGCCTTTTGGGCCCCAGGCAGCAATGACACCCACTTGCTGAGGTGCCAGTGACAGGCAACCCGGGACCTTCCGAGCTTTTACACAGGTTACAAACAAGTTATTCATGTGCTTAGAGGTGGATGCTGCACTTGCATGAGGGCTGCTGCCTGTAACTGGCAGTAACCAACTAGCTTGCGAGGTGCCTTTGCTGTCACTGCACAAGTTGCAGTCTTATCTCCCCTGTGAGTGTCTAAGTCTGTCAACATCATTCAATGTACTGAAAGACCTGGCCAGTTCTCTAGAAGAAGGTAACGGGCATCATCCATCATCTGCCTGTTTTAGTTAACAGGGCCCTAATCTGCCTAAATCTCCTGGTCTGCAGTGTTGGGTACATCTTTTTTTTTCTTCTTTTTTTTTTTCTTTTTTTTTCCTTCCTCTTCTGATAGTGTGAAGATTTTCATGAGCTCCCTTACTTGCTCAGGGCGAGGAAAGGCTGTCTGCGTCCATATGCATCAAAGTCAGCAGAGAAACTTTCATGTTTGCCTTAAACAATCCCCAGCCTTTCCAAAAAACACCCAACAAATCCAATTATAGCAACTCCCTGTGGTTCCTCAGAGCTGTGGGATGAATCACTGCTGTCCAGTCGCTGCCTTTGTCTCCTGGGGGGATTCTTGCCCATCAGCTCCCAGCTGATGTTTGGAGTCCTTCTCTGACCAGCTTCTCTAGCGAGTGCCTAGGGCCAGGCTGCTGGGCAGCCAGTGGGTCGGCTCATTCTGCTTTGCTCTTCCTGGGAAGATGCAAGATCTCTATATTTTTTGACTCTGTTGCTTGTTATATTAATATATTGCTAACTTCTGCTTACATAAGAGGTAGAAGAAGGAACATTTTTCAGGTTTTTCATATACATTCTGATTTTTGTTTCTACCTGCAGATTCCTGTTCAGCTTTTCCTGTACTACTAAAAAGAAGTGAGGAAATGCCAACCCTAGCGAAGCCGTATAATAACATTTAAATAGCAAATTCATAAATAGAAAGTCCATTTAAGAAAGAGCCTTCAAAAGAGGAATGTGCTAATTAAGAAACAAATTATCAAGACAATGTTGAGGAGAAGGAGAAAGAGATTCTGGGAACCCCATACAGTAGCAGGTCATCTCTGGGGGCTCAGGCACAAAAGTGAAACACAATTTTGTAACATTTTTTTGTCAAGTGACAGAGCTCCTGAGCTGGGAGAAAATCAAGATGAGAATCTTGCATTTCTCAGGACCATTTGTTTTTCCCAGGAGGTAGCAGTTACCTTGGCAGATTAAAATCAAGAAAAATGCTTCCTCTAAAGCCTGATTAAAAAATGATCTCTCCCATTTCATGAAAAAAGGAAAGAAAATTTTTGAGTCACTGAAAAAGCCAAGGAGAAAAGACCGTAAAGTTAGGCTTAGGTTTTTCAGTAGTTTTCCTTTACAGCTGGAAGTAGAAAATTGGAAGCATTCTTAGCCATGAACTGGATTATCCGTTACATCCCTAAAGCTACCTTGTCTACTCTCCCTTCGTGCTAGTTAGTCTTGAATTTGAAAGACTGCTTATACTCCCCAGGTAAATTTGTTTTCCTTGCTTGATAACTGATTCCTGTTCTTTATGCATTGCCTTCCTAGTACTTGAACAATGTACTTTATTTACACAGCCTTTATAAATTATCCCTAGTAAAACTTCAGTCTTTCTTGTTTTGAGGGAAATCACTGTTCAGAACCCTGTTTGTTCAGAACCCTTTTTGTTCAAGGAGGTTTGCTTCTCTTTGACTTTGTGCAGAGAAGCTTCTTGTCTGCAGAATAACTAATTGCAATAGTTTTATGAACTGCATGAAGTCTTCAACCTGCTGCATTTTAATCAAATGTGAGTTTACTCAAAGCTCAATTTACTTTTAGAAAAAGCATTGCACTGTTTCAGTGTCTGACAAAGCAGCATTCCCTAGGAAAGTTAGGTGTTCTAACTCTGCCTGCTGCAGCAGATGTTTGCCCAGGGATTCTTTAGTGCATAGAATGGTCTAATAATCTGAAAATTATTCTGCAAAATTCATTCCCCTAGTGCAGTGCTATGATAGGCAAACAGCTCATTTTCATGATGCTTAATATTACATTGCATTTTTTAGGTGGTGGTTTGTTAGTTTGTTGGGAAAATATTTCCTGTTTTATTTTCCTTCTGTAGAAGCAGATAGCAACTTCTTATCACAGAAAAGTTTATATTGGGAGGGACTTCTGGCAGTCATCTGGCCCAGCTTCCTACTCAAGCCAACTCCAATTTGATCAGGCTGCTCAGGGCCATGTCCAGTTGAGTTTTGAGCATCTCCAAGAATGGAGATTTTTGCAGCCTGTTTTAGTGTTTGACCACCCTTACAGTCAAAAAAAAAAATCTAATTGGAATTTTCTGTGTTAGAACTTGGGTCTGTTGCTTCTTGTTCTGCTCCTGTGTTCCTCCAAGAAAAGTTCATTTTAGTTTTCTCTGCACCTGCTGACTGTAGCTGCACCTGCCAATAAGGACTCCTCTAAGATGGCTTTTCTCCAGGGTGAAGAAACTCTCAACCTCTCTTGTATCCTGTGCTTCAATCCCTTGTGCGTCTTTGTGGGCCTGCACTGGCTCATTCCAACATGGACCTTTCTGGCCTTGGGATGTCCAAAGCGGGACACTCTTGCTAACACAGCCAGTTCATGAGTGGCTGCGTTTGTCCCAAGGTCCTTTTCTGTGGAGCTGCCCCCCAGGCTGTACTGCTGCCTTTGCTTGTTCCCTTCCACATGCAGACTTGGTGCTTGCCTCGGTGACCCTTGTGAGCTTGTCCAGCTCCCTCTGAACCTGTTGACTATTCCCCTGTCATCCATGAGCTTGCTGTGAGTGCAGCCATCTCACTGTCTACATCTCTTAAGAAAGATGCTGAACAGTTTTGGTTCCAGTATCAGTTACTGACACACAGAGCCAGGTACTAGCTGTTAGCTGGATTTCTGGAGGCTGATCAGGAGCCTTTGTGCCTGGCAGTCCAGCCAGTTTTCCATCAAAAAAAATCCATCTAAGCTATTGTGTTCTGAAACTGGTAATCTTTGGCGCTTAGATTTTTCTTTGTTTTTCCAGCTAAGAAAGGGGTATTCTGTGAGGGGCCTGGTTTTGATACTTCGTTCTTTGACAGGCAGGTGGAGGTGAGCATAGAACCTCACTTTCCACTGAAGAGAAAGTGATGTTGGTTGATTCATCATCAAGGAGGTTATGAAAGGGGGAAGTGATTATCTCGTCTGATGGGTAATGATATCTTTTTAAAGGAACAGATGAGAGAGCCTCTATAAGAGTGAGTGAGTGGCTCTTCCTTGGAAAGTTGAAGTGTTCAAGAAACGGGTAGATAAGGCACTTACGGGATGTGCTTTAGCAGACATGGTGGTGATGGGTTTGCGGTTGGACTCAATGATCTCAGAGGTCTCTTCCAACCATAATGATTCTATGATTTTAAGAGTGAACTCCATAAATAGGGAAGGAGTCAGCAAAATCCAAAGACGTGCTTATAACGGCTGTTAACACATTTTGTATCTTCAGGTATTTATCGTCATTCGAGATGTCTGCCCTGAGGTTGGTTTCTAACAGGACCTCCCAACAGGCCTTGTCTAACTCTGATTACACTTGGGAGTACGAGTACTACGAGTATGGACCAGTGTCGTTTGAAGGCCTCAAGGCTCATAAATGTAAGTTTAGTAAAGACAGTATTTTATCTGAGCTTTCTCATTCTAACGGTTGCTGTGTTTATTTGTAACTGTGGCTATTCTACAGAAATCTCTGCTTATTTTGTGAATTCACAGCAGATGCAGCCCCTGCTGCCTCTGGTGACTACTTTGTACAAGCCATGCTGTGCTGTTAAGCAGTTCTGGTAAAAGTTAAGAGCTGTGCTGAGCTAGGTTACTGTTTTTTTTTTTTTTTAATGTATAGAAAATGTATTAGAAGTTTTAGAAGGCTTTAAAACACAACCAGAAATTTCTTTTTCAGGAGAAACTTTTGTAAGTGGGTCAGGAGAAGCCTGCTCAATTCAGCATCCTATTGATACTGGAATTGTTAAACTACTGTACAAGTAAAAATGGAGAAGAAGGGAAAGAGATAAAAAGTAGGATTCACACTGGAAAAGAGGAGCCCTCCTGGTGCATTCAGTAGCCCAAAAAGACTGAGCTCCTTTGGCCCTGTGCAAGAGCCAGCAGGTGGTTTCAGGGAGATTCTGGAGGAGGCTGAAAGCAACCTGTGGTTCTTAACATTTTTATGAGGCGAGAGCTGAAGCAGGAGATACTTTTTGTGCAGTGAGCTGTACTTTGCCGCTCCAAGTCCTGATTACTGCCTGTATTTTTAGAAATTGTAGGCACTTGCAAAAAAGTGGCATAGCTCTTTTGCTCCTAATCTATATTCAATTCTTGCACTTAATCAGGGACCAAACCTGATTACAAAGGTTACTGATTACAAAGCTTAGCTGCACTGCTACATACACTGCTTCATTTTAGCTCGGTGTGTCAGAGTGTGAAGGAAGAAGACAAGGTCCAAATCACAGTTAGCTGGACTGCAGAAAGACTCGTGGCAAAGCAGCTCTTGCATTGCCCATGAAGTGCCTGTCACGCTGGGCATGGCAGCTCAGCATCACCCCTGCCAGTGCCTGTCCTGGAGCAGGAAGGGTCTGCACAGCCTTTACCAAAAAGTGAGATGGGAGGGAAAAAAAGAGCCTTTTTCAGGTGAAACTTGATGTATTTGTGAAAGAAAGAGCTGAACAGCGGTGAACAGCTTTCTCTGTGCTGTCAGAGATTGATCTAGTGAAGGTGTGAGGCAAGATGAATTCTAAGAGAAAGCTGGAGACCACTTTGGGATGAATGCTGATTTAATTAACTGTAACTAAGTAGAGATTCTTAGTAATTAAACACATATACAAAGAAATTCGGAAGGGGAAGAAAACAGCCCCAGTGGCAGCTCTGTGGCACGTTTGTTATTCCTGAGTCCTGCAAGAGTGCTTCATGCCAGCACATGCTGTTTTGTGAGAAGCAGGGGGTATATCAGACAGTCTTGATTCTTCCTCATTGGTGAGTTAATGAATTTTGTTGAAAGATGTAACCTGATCAGTATGATGTATGTGCTTAATTTATATGCTTTAAAACACCTTTCTTGATCACACTTAGCATTCTGATTAGCACAGTTGCATATCTTGAAGCATGGTAAGATAATTGAGAGGTAAAGTGGTAAATTGTTTAATGAGTATGTTGCTTCCAAGGTAAAAAATTGGAGGTAATGCAACTGTGGAGTGGTTAAAAATGATGATCTGCTGTGTATTAATAAAGCTAAATGCAGGATGCATCTTGAAACAGTGAGTACAGGCTGTGCTTATTGATTGAAACATTGTGTTTTTGGAAAATAGCGATTCTGTAAAGAGTTCGTTAAGCACAGAATTTTAGGCACAGCTGCTTGCCACTGTACTACAACTTAGGCTAAATGGGAGAGGAATTAGTGTAGTTGTCTGGGTTTTTTTCTCTCTGAACTCATCATAGGGACCTATACTTGAATGTCTCCCTCTTCTTGTAAAAGATGTTGAGAGGTGGTGGGGTGGGCAAGGTGGGGGGGGGGGAACAAAACCTTGTAGTGAGGGACTTTAAACTTAACCTTCTTAGCTCACTGGAAAAGAGATTAAGGAGTGACTTGATTGTGATAAAGCGTTTTCACAGGGAGAAAATGTCAAGGTGCAGCAGGCACTTTAACTTCACAGAGAAAAAGCAAATGGTTTGATTTCCAGTTTTCAGCTCTGCCTTTAACATGGAAGATGTTTCACAGTGGGAAAGTGATTAGCCCTTGCTGCCAAGGCCCAGGCAGGAGAGCTGATACCTTGTTTTAGTCCTGCACAAAACTGAGTATCCAACATAGTGGCTGAAGTCCTGCCACTGAGGGTCAGAGATATGATCAGGTAGCTTTAAAGTCCATGGGGGTCTTTGAGGCTCAGGGGTGGCTGTGTATATAAGAGGTTGGTGTGAGATAGACTGGATACCTGTCTTGACCCAGACTTCCTTCTGGCTTGTCTCATATATTAACTTTTTGACATTCTACAGTGCATTGTTGGGGTATTTGCATTAACAAAAAATAATTAACTAAATCAACTATAAAGCAACAAGGGGTTTCTGCTAAAGCCAAATAAACCTCTTTTCTGTATTCTGCCACCTCAGTTGTGCCCAAAGCAATATTTGGAGATAGGTCAGTTGTTACAAAGGGAGCTACAAAGAGAATCCTCCCCTCCTTCAGCTAGTTTCTGGTTTATCCATGTGTCAGTAAAATTAGGAATTTCTTCAATAGAAGCAGCTGCTTAAAGCCAGATGAGGATAAATCTGATTATCCTTATTCCCTGCCATTTCTGTGTTTGTCATGAATAAGAAAGAGTCTTGAGGAATTTGTAGTCCTGCTTCACTCCACGTGGAAGAGAAATTCCTGTAGTATGTGTGAAATATTGAGCACTTTGTTTCCTTTTTCCCCAGATTCCATTGTGATTGGATTTTGGGTCGGCCTTGCAGTTTTTGTCATCTTCATGTTCTTCGTGCTGACCCTGCTGACAAAGACAGGAGCACCACATCAAGAGTGAGTCTGCAAACTCTGCCTTAACAAATCCAGCCTGCAGAGTGGAGTGTGTTCCTCATCAGCCCCTAAGCAAGTGGTGACAGTGTTGATACTGTGCACAGCTCAATATTTTCTTGTTCTCCACTGTTTTTATTAATGGGTGACAAGTGTCTTTATTACAAATAATCTGTGTTCCAAGAGCTTCCAGGAGAGCAATTTTGTCAAGTGTGTCTTAATATGTTCCCCATTCCACAAATCATCAGCAGCGCTGCAGAAAAGGAAAGGGTTGGCTAGTCTGTGCATGTCTTCATGCTAGAGGAAGGTGGTAGGAAGATCACCAAGCACAAATGGCTTTAGATTTCTCTTTCTTCAAATAAATGGGATAATTCTGGGCTCATCTGTTGGTGGAATGGAACAGAGAAACACGGATGTTGGCAAAGCAGATACACAAGCCATGAAGCTGTTGGTGTGGCATGCAGGCTGCCAGGGACTGTCCTGTGAGACAGCTTGAACCCCCTTCTCCCCTCAGGCTCACATCTCTCAAAACAGAATTGTAAAGATCTCTGGGAGAGGACATTGCTCCCAGGCAGGTAGCAGTGATGAGAAGCTCATGTTGAAAGGCAATTTGTTGGTGCTTTGTCACTTCCTAAGGCAGCTTGCCTATCTCTGCATGTAAACTGTCCGAAATACCATGTAATAAATAGCACATTCCTGGAGGCATGGCCTTATTAAGGTAAGATCTGCATGTGCCACAACTCCCTTTCCTTGCTCCTAAAGTTTTGCTTCTGTGGAAAGAGAGGCAAATGAATTTGGCTTCCCAGAATTGGTTTGCTGAATCATTTTATGGATGGTATTTTTGCATGCCTTGCATATTACCATATAGTAGCTAGACTCTGTTCCCAAATATATTTAGAGCCCACAGTGCTGCCTGTCATGGAAGTCCTGTTGGTGGTCTGTGTATCCCATGTGAATAATGAATGAGAGGGAAGAGATGATGAAATGAAATATGTGGTAAAGTGAAATATATGAGTACATGTATGTGGAAAGGGTTTGTGAAACCTTCATCTTTGGCCATGCTAGTCCAGTAAATGAGGCTCATCTGACCTCATGTGACTTTGATGTGGGCCCTGTTTCAAGCAGGTCATTGGACTAGAGACCTCCAGAGATCCCTTTCAACCTAAATCTCAGTAGATTTTCATTCAGTTGCTGAACAGACATATCTTTTTATTAAACTTCCTTTTCAGCTTTGGGAACTGTGTGCTTGTATGTGTGCAGAGGTGTCACATTCAATGCATTTGAGCACTAATTTTGATAGCCCACTGGTTACAGTGCTGGAAACGGTGCATTTCTGGATGTTCTGTAAAGGCAGTGAAAACCAATGTACCCTCTTAATTTTGATACATATTTAAACAACTTCAGCAATACCTACTGGTAAGGCTGTGGATTTAGTTTGCCTGCATCCTTTCTCCCTGACTGGATGCTTCATGACTCATGGTTTCATTGGTGCTGCAAACCCATTAGAAGCAGATGTTCATGTTCCCTAAGGCTTGGGAGAAAGCCAGCCTGACTACCAGATCCATTTACCTCTCACATTAATGGCACCTTCAAGAGTAGACTAGCTGGCTTCCTGAGGTCAAAAATGTGACTGCATTCAGTTGGATGGGTCCAAAGTAGAGTACTTGGATTTTTCTGGCATTACTCTTTTCTCAGTATAAAGGACTCAGATGTACAATTTTAGAACAAGAAAATATGCCAAGATGTACAATGCTGACCTCTGCACAGCCTCACTGTAGGAGGAGGAGTCAGGTTGTGGATGGGCAGACACAGAATTTCCCTCAATTATGGAAATGATACCTGTTGCACTTTCTCTTTTCCTTCTTTTGCATATTAAGGTGTGTAGAACATTAGCTTAGCAATCAAAAATATTGTTTCCTTTTCACTGTATTTATCCTCCAAAATGATTGTGAGCCTTCACTAAGAAGACAGTATGGTGGTTTTGTCTGTGCCTTGAAAAATAGCCTTAAGAAAACCATGTTTGCAACCTATGAGTTTGTTTGTGTTACCTATCTTTATAAAACATTGGCCAATGTAATTACAAAGCTTCTTAAAGCTGTTGAGGTTAAATGAGTAGATAGAGTAATAACAAAATGAGCATTCTTTAATTAAATCATTAAGTATGCTGGGGTGACACCCACTTAGAAAAACTGGCCATTCACTGAAACGAGCTCTTGCTACAGAGATATGTTTGTGTTTACTGTAACTTAACTCTGAAGGTTTCTCAGCTTCAAGGGGAGAATCTCTGGATGAATACTAAGATTTTCTTTAGATGCCCAGGTTCCCTTTGGGATATCAAACTCTGCAGCTTTTGGAGGGTTGTCTGTTTACTATATATACATAAGATTACTGCAGTACTAGTCCATTTTTATTGTCCTCTGGTGTATATCCTCTTAGCTAATTGTGTTGCATCAATTTAAATGTTGTGTTTCTACATGCTGCAGTTTGAAATGCACGACAAGCTGCATGTTGGCTGCATTCCACCCTTTCTAGCTGCAGGACTCTGTAACCATTGACAAACTAGATGGCTGTTGGGATTTGAAGACTGTATGTCAATAACAGAACTGATTGTGTGAGGATATAATCCTTATATAATGTAATGAAAGTCAGTTAGCATTTGAAAGGCAGAGATCATTATAATTAATGATGGGAAAAACTGTAATGGGGAGTATTCTCTGAACATAGAGCTATTAGGGATTGATTGCTTGCAGGCCCAGGAGTCACTGCCATTTCAGATGGATTTAAAAGGCAGTGGAGGCATTCTGAGATAAGCAGTGGAAAATCCGACATACCTTCAGAATAGAATGGTTTTGTTAAAGTAGCTCATAGAACTTTAATTGGAACATGGAGCAAATGACTCTTGATGCTTGCTGAAACTTTATTTGCTGTTAATGCCAATAACTGTTCTCATTCCTACAGTCCTTTTTTTGTTCCTCCCTAGCAATGCAGAACCCTCAGAAAAAAGATTCCGCATGAACAGCTTTGTGGCAGATTTTGGAAGACCTCTGGAGTCGGAGAGAGTCTTTTCTCGTCAGATAGCTGAAGAATCTCGGTCGCTCTTCCATTTCTGCATTAATGAAGTGGAACATTTGGACAAAGGAAGAGCAAGTCACAGAGGGATGGTCCTGGAGAGTAATATTCACTTCCAGGAAGTGCCCAGGAGCAGCGGAAGACTTGAGGAGGACCTAAATTGTCTTACAAAATTTAACATTCCTAACTTCGTGAATACTGAGCAGAACTCTTCACTAGGTGAGGATGAGCTTCTCATCTCAGAGCCACCTATCATTTTAGAAAGCAAATCTGTCATGCAGTCTTCCCATCGGATCCTTGACTGAGGTAAAAATTGAAGGTAAAAGTTCCCATTATTTGGGAAGGGTTGAGAGCCCTTCTCAGCCTTTTGGCTGTTCTAACAGAAGCTCTTCAGACCTGTGTGCATGTATCATGCTTTTTATTGTGAATACTGGCTGTGCTGACAGAACTGTTTAGACCTGAAGTAAAATACTGAATGCTTTACTCTGGTGTCTGCAGTCCCAGTGCCTTTCTCAGCATTGTTTTTGCTTCCTGTTTTTTGTTTTTAAAGGACTACTCACATCCAGCTTTCTAGTCCCATAATGAATTGTAGCAACCGTAAAAGCTGGAGCCTGACTTTGGGAAGGATGTGAAAACTCTCCTTGGTCAAGCAAAATGTAAACTCAAGACTGAAGCAAGGAATAAGCAGCCTTGGGGCCTTCTGCACCTTCTGGCACCCGCACTCCGGGTGACTGAAGCTGTGAGCAGCGTGCTGCTTCTGCCTGCTATAGCCTCTGCTGCTGGTTCCCAGCTCTCTGTAAGAGTTTACAAGGCGCCCAAAGGGAGCACTTTGCATGTGAAATTGTTCAGCTGCACTATTTGCAAAATGCTCCCACCATCTGCTGCTGAACAAAAGCAAATTAGAGCCTGTATGTACAGTGTTTTCGCTTGACATTCTGACAGTCAGGCAGTGATAACCTGGAGTTCATGTTCTACACAAACAGGAACTTCATTTTACTGCCTCTAAGCTTCTGATTTGCTAAGTGCAGGATTCCTTAGCAAAGTCATGGAAAATGAGGTGGAAGTTTTTCTTTTTTACCCATAGAATTACTGTCTGAAAATGGTAATAGTGTGATAGGCTGGCATTACACTCTGCTTGTAGGCTGGGTTTTTTTGGATCTGCAAAGTACCATGTTTTGAGCAGTGGTGCAGAGAAGCTCGAGGAGGCCTCTGAGATGTTCTGAGAGTCAGCTCCAGAAACGCAGTTGAGCTGAGCTCACTCCATCACCTCGTTGTGCTCAGTTGGGGTGGAACTGCCAGCACAGCTGTTGTAGGGAGAGCTTGCTGAGGATGTGAATAAGTGGAGATTTTTTTGTTCTTTTTTCCTTTTGTGTGTGTTTTTAAGATGGAAGTTCTGAAGCGTAGCCAGTACTGCACAGCTTTCTGCTGAGCCAAGGAGCTGAGGCACAAGCACATGGGATGCAGAAGAAATGGGTTCAGAGCCTTTGCTGGGTGGGAGGATGTGCTGCAGGAAGCTTCTAGCTCTAATCAACCTAGTGGACTCAGCGTACTCTGCCTAATCTGGTGTTCCTGGAAGTAACCTGCTTTGTGTACATAATACATCCACGAGGGAAAATGTAGCAGGGGCCTGTGCTAAAGACCCTTGGTGAATTTTTTCTTTCTTCATTTAGCAGAAGAGTAGTTGTACTTAAGAATACAGGACGAAAGAATGATGACTCCTCACTGGTTTTAATCTCCTGTGCCTACGTTATAAATCACCTGCACCTGCCTTTTCTGTTTGGAAGCGTAATTTCTTGCAACACTTCTCTGTGTTAACAGTAATAGGGTTCCTGTTAAAGGAAAGCAGAGCCTATTGAAAAATGAGCAAATCATTGCTGAAAGTACCATTGCCGAAGGAAGACCACAGTGTCTGGCTCTGGCATCCTTCCCAAAGCACAGGAAAGGTCCTCTTTTACAGTAAATGGCTAACAGGGAGCAGAAAGGCTGGAGCTTGTGCCTCCCCAGGTGAATTCCTGCCCCTTTCCTTAGCACTTCACTATTCTGTGCATTGACTTTGGTGACTCTTGCAGTGCCCCTCGCTCCCTTGGGCGCCGTGCTGAGCTGCTCGTGCTCCCTGCACTGTGCAGCCCTGGGCTCCATGGGCCTGGGCTCATCTCTGCAGCAGAGTCTGCCCTGCGCCACCTCCCATGTGCTCCCCAGGGAGGTCAGAAGGCCTTCAGCTCCCTTTTGGGACACTCGGCACTTCATAGTGTTTTCAATCCCCAGTATTTTAAAGGAGTAGACCCAGCCCTTCATTATGGCCTGTGTAGGTGCTCTGTGTGTGTGTGCAATGGTAACTTGTGTTACCAATGCTCTGCCGTGGATCCAGCAGGTCATTTGTCTTTGTGCAATTTTATAAATTTACAAGTGCTCATTTCTTCTGAGCAAGGCAGCTGCTCCTCCAGAGGGAGCTCAAACAAGTAATAGTTACCTCTTGATGAAGCTTCTGTTTGAATTGCAGCTTGTGGTGGGTGAAGAAACCCTGCTTAAGAAACCTTGTGCAGAAGAGCATCATTAGTTGGCTCTTGCTATCAGGGAATGAAGCTTTTCACTTTTAAACCATTCTTCTCTCTATTATAGCCAAGAGCTTTGTTCCTCCTCTTGGAGGCTTTGCTTTAGGGGCATCACTGCTGCTTTTGGGGAGACAGGAAAAGCAGCAGTGCAGATGGGGACTGGTCACACTTAGTGCCTAGATACAATCATTGAGGGATAATACAACCTTCAATACTTTTCACATGGATTTTTAGTGTCTGCCTGAAACATGTGCTAGGGCTGTAAAGGTACCTAAGTGTTCAATACCGGCTGCTGCTTTTCCCTGATGGATCTCGATTTCTTCTCTCACTTCGTCTTTACAAGTTTAAGCTGCTTCCCCACAGCTGCCCACACCTGTAGCAGCAATACAGCCTGATTCGAATATTGCTCTGTGTCTGCTTTAGAACAGTAATTACAGGCAAACCAGAAACTTTCTGCTCTTTTCAGGAGCAGTTTTTGCAAAGCTCTAATTACCTGTTAGTTTGTATGAAGAACAGAAGCTCAGGCGCTTTGTCTTACAGCAGTGGTGCTTCATGTGACCTTGGAAAAGGTCTAAAGTACTAAGAAGCCACTAAGTAAGTGGCAAAGTGAGAGGAGTAACTGCAGTAGTCATTTAAACATAATACTCAGAATTTATGCTGTTTATACCTCATCCTTGAAAATGAAATTATTGCCAAGAGTTTGGGCCATGGAGGCATTTTGCTGCAGTGTGGTTAGAAATGGAGCACAGAGGCCATAGGCCTGGCCCCAGGGCAGGGGCAGAGGGAGAGCTCGGCCTCCCTCACCACACAGCCCTGGTTGAAGGGGGGCTGGCTCTATGCCAGCCCGTGACCTGTACTAAAGGCTAGTGGGGACAGCTCAGGTCATCTGAAACCTGCCCAAGAGTCTGTGCAGGGTCTGAGCCATCCCCATGTGAGCACCTGAGCAGTGCTGGTACCTCAGGTACACAAAGCAGAATTCCTTCCTTTACAAACCAGTTAAATAGTAGATTTAAGGGCAAGCTTCAAGCTCTAAATATACTATCAAATGAAGCTTTCCTTCCATGTTAACCTGTTAAATTGGTTACATGAATAATTGAATAAAGATTGCTGTAAGGTGGGAAGGAAGAGCAGGACAGGTGGAGGCTGGAGCTGCTCTGCAGCCCCTGCTTTCCTCTCTGGAGGCAAGGACCCCCTCTTGAACCCAGGGAAACAACTTACTTCACCCAAGAGGTGCTAGATTTCCTAAAAAGTATTCTAAAAGTACCAAGTAGAATGAATCAAGTTCATTACATTCTTAATGCTGACACTGCTGCCTGTTTTAAACGAGTGACTTCTACCTCCCCTCCCTGCAAGGCTGTAATCCAAAGGAATGAATTTTTTAATAATGCTCTCTGGAGCATTAATGCTCTCTGGAAATGTATAATGAAATAATAGGGCCTGGCAAAAAGAAAAAAATATCTGTGGCTTTATCATGAAATTCACTGTGTGCAAGTACACATTTTTAGAGGGATTTTCTGAAGAACCACCCTGGATCCTTAGTTGAACAGAGTGAAAACAGAGGAGCTCTTTCTTCAAGAGAGTTGAGAAATGACAGCTTGGAAGGCTGAGTTTCCAGCACCCGATGCTGCCCTGGCCTCCCTGAGGACACTCCAAGTTGGAGAGACTCAAAACTCTCACTTCTGCTTCCACACTTTATTAAAACAGTGCACATACATACTGCAACCTGTACAGGAAATAAATAAGTTGAAGTGATGCAGCAATTTTATCTTCACATTTGTAAAAGAGACCCAAATCTGCATCAAGAAAATGCAGCACACGCCCTCCAGCTGATGCTTCATATACAAAATAGAGTTGCATTTACATACTTTATAAATATAGCTTTGACATCATAATTTGTGAACAAAATCATATTGAGAATGCTGAAAATAAAACAACAAACAACCAAGATAACATTAATCCCAAGTTTCCCATCCTTTTTTACAGAGGCTGTTCCTATTTGCACATGTTCTCTCCCCTCCTTCCCCAGGCCCTGCATTGGCCTCTACCTGCACCGAGAGGGCCCAACGTGGTGGGGTTTGTGCCCGGTGCATGCAGAGTTGCATCAGTTACATAGAAAAAGGAGCTTTACATTTTATATTATCATAGAAAAAGGAGCTCAGTCCCTATGAAGTTAAGAATGCTGCTAGCAGTATTTATATTCAAAATATTACCTAAAATAGCTCATATCACCTGAATCTTTCTTAAAGGAAATGAAGCTATAAAGAAAAGGTGATTCAGGCATGTTCTGCAGTGTCTGAAAAGCATAAAATGGAGTTTTTCCAGTAGTAATTGAGTTCATGGCGTAACTTCAATCTTTGTGATATTTTAAAAAAATACTTTCATGCAGAACTTCATTCTCAGCAAAATCAAGTATGTACAGTCCGAGTGGGGCCTCCACCGGTGCGGATCCACCTCTGGCCAAGCAGAGTTCCAAGGAGATGGGAGCGTCATTCCACTTCCGCGCGTTCCCGTGGCGCCTCCCAGCAGGTGCCCCCCGCGCGCCGCTGCAGCTCCCGCAGCGCCACCAGGATGGCGTCCAGCTGCGCCCGGAAGGCCGCCAGGTCGCGGCCCTGGCGCTGCGCCAGCCGCCGCCAGCGCTCGCCCGCGCCGCCGGGCCCGTCCAGCACCGCCTGCAACGGAGCACAGCAGAGCCCTGAGCCCACCGAGAAACCCAGCGCCCAGAGCAGAGCCCTGAGCCCACCGAGAAACCCAGTGCCCAGAGCAGAGCCCTGAGCCCACCCAGGCACCGAGAAACCCAGCGCCCAGAGCGGCCGGCTCCACCGCGCACAAACACGGGTGCTTTGGTAACACTGAGGCCCATGGAGTGGAATTCGTTACTAAGGAGCCTCGGGAGGTTTGGACTTATTCTCTCCAAAGCAGCGCTGAGACATTAGCCTTGCTCACAGATTCAGAGTGTGTGGCAGAAAACCCTCTGCATGCAAAACAAGCCTCCCACTTAAATATGTTAAAGTCCAATTACAAGAACTGTCTGCAACAGAAGACTCTTCTTCTGTTGGGGTTCAGTTCGAACCCCCTCTGAATGGAATATGCAGGAGGTGTTCTGCTAGTACTGGGCTTTTAAAAAACCACACAAGTTCTAGGATCAGAAAATACCCTGTGGTGGAAAATACCCTGGAGCTGTTGCTTATTCTAAATAAGTCTCTTCATTATCAGTAATTTGGGAGACTGCTCTGTGCTCCACTGCAAATAATTAAGGTGCCAAACTGGATCAGACAAAAGCTCAAGCTTAACGTGTAACATGGCTGCTATAACTCCAGCAAGATGCAGTTACTTAGGAATAAGTCTGCTGCTTAGAATATTCCTACTTTTAAAAAAATACCGGTAAATATCTTGGGAAACACAGGTCAGGCCTGGGTAATAGGCCCGGCAGCAGCAGGTGCTTTATAGAAATATTGAAGTCGTCATTCTTAATCCACACACTTATTTTACGCCCCATTTTTGGGGAGGTGAAACAAACATTTTATCTAAAAAGCTAATTCTCCAGCGAAGTAAAACCTCCTACCAATAACAGCAGTTCTGTGAAGAAAACTGAACTTCCCTGACACACATTTAAGACTGCAGAACAAGCTCCACAAACGAAGAATTGCTGCAGTTTCTTTCTGACTTCATCAGATAAAACAGAAATTAAACCCTAGTGCAAGACACTGAAATATTGAAGTGCTTGAAGTGCTTAGAAAGCCTCCATGGAGCATAAAACTGTCTCTAGATGATACAAAATCAGACAGAAATCCCCAGGCTGTTTCATGCTGAAAGCTGTGACAGAAGACTTAAAAATTACTGAAAAATTGTTGGACCCACTCAAGTGCCACAACTGCCACACACAAGGCTGTGGCAAAACTGAACTCCCAAACAGCTATCAGAAAATTTTCTTATCCCGAATTTTTACTTTATATGGGCTGAAAGAGCAGTTTGAGTGTTAAAAAGAGCCCGTGGCAAACTGCTGCGAGATGTTTGCCTAAATTTAATGCAGATTTTCTGCACAGAGTTGCTAGGAGCAGAAACTAAAAATCGCAACCTGGGAAAGAGAGCTAAGCAACACAAGGTTAGAAGGGGCTCCCACCCGCTGCTTGAAATCCCACCTGGATGGCACCCTGTGCTCTGGGTGTCCCTGCTGGAGCAGGCGGGCTGGGCTGGGTGCTCTCCAGAGTCCCTCAACCTCAACCCTTCTGGGATTCTGGGATGGAAGCAGGGCCTGAGGGCAGCTGCCAGCAGCAGCCACACAAGTGCAAGTCTCACCACTGATCTGGGCAGCTCCAGGTAGCTCCAACAAAAGCTCCGTGCGCCTCGAGCAGCACAAAGGCCCAAGTGCCGCAGGACCCCGTCCCTGCAGCCGCCCTCACCTTGCGCAGCTCCCGCTCCCGCTCCGCGCGCCGGCTCTCCAGCTGCCGCACCTTGCGCTCCAGGCACAGGAAGTGCCGCATCGCCGGGCTCTGGCTCTCCCTGGCCTCGTGCAGCTCCTCCAGCAGCTTCGCCACCTAGAAAGGGAGGTGACCAACACGCTGCTGAACACGTGCCATTACAAACACCTTCAGTCTAATTATCATCTGCAGGTCAACTCAGCTTGCCCAGCGACTTAAAATTTCATAACCCTCCAGAAATTCTTAGCAAGTTCTGCTAGTTCATTCTTATTCTTTCCATGTTTCCAACAAGTTAAATAAATATCAAGTTAAGTATTTTTTTCCCCAATTTCTTAACATGCACAAGTAAATCATACGGAAAGCTCTCAAGTCCTCAGTCCTTAGCCACAACATTTGGTTCCCAAAGCCAGCAGCTGATCCCTGCTAACCCCTCTCAGCTGCTTGGGCAGCCCTGGCTCCTTGCTGCCAAATTTTCAGTGGGCACAAGGGGAACAGCCCTGCTGAGCAGCCTGTACATCCATCCATCCCATCCATCCATCCCTCCATTCATCCAAGAACACACAGGTCACTGGACTGAGACAAGTTTTGTACAGACAGAAACGATAGACAGACAGAAACAGATTAGGAAGATGAGTCCTTATTCATCAAATACAGAACTTCTATTCATTAAGAGGTCTTCCCTTACAAACCCTGACCTTTGTATAATGATTTATCGGAACATAGTTGGAATTTTGTATCAATAAGTAAACTACTGAATGAGCTTATCGAGATGCAGATCAATGACGCTAAGTACGCACTGAACGTGCCCTGATGCCTCTTTCATTTGTTCTAAAGGATGGCACTAAATAAGATTAAACATACTAAGTTCTCATTTGTTTACAGAAAATAAGAATTTGTTTTAGCAACACTTGTGGTTAAGCACTCTGCTATAAAAATAAAGTTAAATTAGTATTATTCATATATCAGGAAGTTGTATTGTCCTCCTGAACAGCAGGCAATAAAAATAAAACTGGCAGCACCTCTGGGATGAAAAAAGAAAAAGCATAAAAAGTCAAAAGGCTCGAGATGAAGACTCAGGACATTTTAGCAATGCTAACCCCAAGATGAAAACACAGGCAAGTGTAACTTTTAGATTATCAAAAGAGGAAGCAGAAAAAACAGGTACCTATTGCAAAACCACAGACATGAATTTCAGAAGAACTGTGAGAATTAAACTTGTCTTCCTGAGAGACTGACTATCACAGCAAAGGCCATAGCCAAGAACACGCTCACCCACATGAGGGTGGCAGCAATGAAGGATGAAGAAAATAG
>JAUBOD010000696.1:631274-641657 GCA_032353885.1 Nothura maculosa | reverse complement strand
ATTATACAAATCTCCTTTAATAGGCTTCATCAGTTCTTCTATAGTAGGTAAATCTAGTAAATGCAGAATAATAAGTTGAAAACCTTATCAAATGCATTTCCAAAAGGGCTAATATTAAAAATACTTATGAAATGGCATAAAGATGACTCATTTTCATCTTTCTCATTTTATGTCTTTATATGATCCATGTCTTCCTTCTAACCACTCTGAGACTCTCATTGCTAAAACAGGCACTCATTTTACATGCTTATACAATATATGCCATTTAAAAAAATTCCTTTAATGCAGAGGAAGTGATCAGTGTACTCAGTATGAATGATCAGCTTTTAATTTCAAGGATTTTTTTTGCTTGATACCCATATATATCACCATTACACCTGCTCAGGTTAGAAAAGCTGTATGTTTGAGGCGAGAAAGCCAGACCAGAGCCCCTGATTCTGTCCTGCAGCTCCTCAGTGCCATAATCACAAGTTCTGCAGCTCTTTTTAACCTCGACAGAAGAACCTGGGAAAACACTTTGGAAAGGCAGCTTTGCCTTTCTTTGAGACACTCACCTGACTCAGCAGTTGAGATATTTTTTGAGCAGAGGTCGTTGCTCCGTGAGGCACTTGGCACCAGGCACTCTGCCCCTGCAGCAGCGCCTGCTTCCTGCTCGCCGGGCTCTTCCCAGGACTGCCCCACGTGGTGATAGGCCTCGTGCAAGGCCTCCAGCTCGCTGGTCGTGTGCCCACATGAAGTGCCTGCAAGGCACCAAGAGGACAAACACACAAATGCAGGCTCAGAAAGGATACTACAGAATTGTCTGTTTCAGAAAGTCACCCCTAGAGCCCATATAGCAGTTTCTAGCATTGTCTGTTATCAGGGGAGAACAGCATTCTCAGTTCTGAGAACAACAACAAAAATCCCAATTTCTACTGTAAAATTAGGCAGTTGTCTTATTTATCACCACGTGCTACCATACCTTCAATAGCCTCATCTCCAGTCTGCACGCATTTGTTTACAAGCACATTCTCATTAATAAACTAAGAGCCTATGAGACTACTACTTTAATAGGTGTTGTTGGAGCCACACTCTGCATGCAAACAGGGAACACTCACAAATGTATCTTGATACAACTATTTATTTTTGTAACTGTGTTCAAAGCAGAGTTGTAGCTGTGGTCAATAACAGAGGGAAACCACACTGAAGTCACCAACAGGCTGCAATGTCAAAAGCAGCTTTACAGTAAAGTTCCTTTTGGTGAAAGGAAGGCTAAAAAGGAATCTTCCTGGCAGCCCAAAAAAGGACCAATTCTCCCCAAAATATTTCCTTCTCAAGATTTGTTATTAAAAACTAAACGCTTTATGTTCACTGACAATCTAGAACAACCTTATTTCCACCCTGCTAATACTCCAGAGCCATCATTTAAAAAGGACAGTTTTACCTGTTTCGTTCATTGCAATTCCAGTAGCTTCTTGAGGCAGACACTGCTCGCCTAGAGCTGAGGTTCCAGCTACAGCTGAGGTTTCAGCAGCCTTTTCAATTTCTGTAGTTGAATCTTGTGAGTCAAGTAATACTATTAAACGCAAGAAGAAATTGTTAAACTGTGAAAATTCTCTCATTTATAATTTATCTACAGTGGAAGTAGGAGCTTATCAAACCTTACCCTAATTGTCTAATCATGGATACCAGATACTAGATCTAGATACATTGCTAGATATATTATTCTGCATACTTTAGATATTCTACATATTCTAGATACATACTAGATACATTATTCTGATGACATTAATGGCAGTAAGTTCACCTGCAAGCAGCAACATCTGAGTACTGCCCAGATGTAACAAAACAAAACACCACATGGATGATGACTGCAAAGTGCCGACATACGGATTTACTTTTCAGCACTTCAGTCCAAAAGACTTTCAGGATAACATGATGAAATCAGTTAAAAAAAAAATCAGAATTCGAATAAGAATGTTTCAATGAGGTACAATGAGTGTTCTCCTACTGATTGATGTCCGTATTTACCTTTAGCCAGCATGCCAGTGTTTGCTTCCTGCAGAAGAAAAAAGCAGTGTTAGTTTTTAAACTTCCTTGAAAAAAAACTTACAAAAAACTCTCAAACTTTAAAAGTCTGATGTTCTGATTTACCTCATTTTCTTCAGTTTTAAAGGCAGGATTAACATCTGTCTCCTCTTCAAAATCCTCACTGTAGCTGCCTGAAGAGAAAAACAAAGCACCAATTAGAATGATCATTTAAAGAAGATAAAGTAGTCAAAGACAAAAGCTGCCTCCTCTTGCACTTTGGTCCCTCCACTAACAACAGCTACTGTTGCTACTACTCCTTTTGCAAAGGCAACAGAAACAGTTCTGAGATTGTGAGGTACAAAAAAATCACTGCAAAAGCCATACAGAACACCTCCAAATTCCAATGATATTTGCCTGGGGGACATACACACTATTCCCAAGTCCTCGAGGCCTCCTGGCACTTGTGACGTGTTCAGTCCCTCTCACTTAGGAGGAAACGATGCAGCTTCCCCAGCACCAGGAGGGCAGCAGCTCTGCACGTCTCTCTCAACCACTGCAGCAGATCTTGGGCACTGAAAATCTTTTACATTATTTAGCATTCACTTTGGTTTGGACTGTGGAAAGTTTGGTGAGCGTGCTCTCAAAGGAAAAAAATCCGTGTGTTGAAGTAACGTTTCTTAACGTTTGGTGTTTTTTTCAGTATTTTAACTCTGTCATCTTTCGTATTTTGGTTCAGTTCTCAGGCCTTCCTCAGTTTCCCGTGGACAGCTTTTCCGCTGTTTTTCCTTTAGACAAGAGTCAACAGTTTAAAAATCCCTTCCACACATAGAGCAGCCTCCACCTCCAAAACCCAACCTGCTGCCTGCACTGCAGCTCCACAGCCTTCTCATGAGCACATAAGAACTGCAGATAAGTGCAAATCACTAGAATGGAAAACAAAGCAAAAATCCCTTTAGCATTCAGATATGGATTCATTCTCCAGGGTCCAGGTGATTGGGGACAAGAAGTCAATTGGTTTAGATACTGCTCAGAACAGCAAATTTCAGAAAAACTACAGATGCTATAAGCTGAACCCCAAAAAGAGTCAAGTTTCCAGACTAGTTCCAAAAGTTTCCCCAGGAAGAGAATAACAAGAGACTGTGGTAGGATTTCCCTTTTGCATCCAATTACACCCCACCATGGTGCATCCTCTGCTGCCCTGGTATGAAATTTTCCAAGGAGTCTGTCCTCCTGCTGGAGCTCTATTCCTTAGCATTCATTTGGTTATTCAGGGTAAGGAAGTTCTTCCAATTCTTAGCATACAAATGGCAGAAATAGGCAAGAATTTTCAAATGTTGCTTCAAAGCAGTATTACCAGATTTCTCTTCATGTGCAGATTCCTCTTCTCCTTTGTCATTGTTTTCATTCCTGAGAGAAAGAAAATTAAAATGTTACTACTTCTAGCCCATAAAATGTTGATATTTCTTACAATCAGCAATAAAATTAAAAGTCTGAATTTTTCTATAATATCAAACCATACAAAAAAGCCAATGTCATCAATAATCAAAGAACCCTCATGTTTTTACAACTATCCAAGTTAAATTGTCAAACCAACTCCTAAAGCCACCTCCCTTCTTGTCTTCAACTACCCAAATCACATATGCCCATTAATAAGAGTCCATAACTTTTACTGTCTCCAAATTACCGTAGAAATGGTGCTAGTATTACAGAATCATTGGAATCCAGCTCTTTATTCAATCTTGAGTAATCAATAGTAGATGATGCTTCTTGTTCAAGTTTGGCAAAGAACTTTTCTTTCTCTTCTTGCTCCTCCAAGGTATCCAGGCCAGCTCCCAGTTTACTCTGATTAGGCCCAGAAGCGACAATTGAATCTAAATTGCAAAACACAGATCAAGCTAATCACAACTGCACAGTGCACCCACACAGAGCAGTCCTAACAGCATCAGCAGCACTGCTAGGTACAGCCCATAATACACGACTGGCATTAAACAGCAGTAAGTCTTGGCAGCTGCAATATGGGAGCAAGACAGAAGGTTCTGGAAGAGGACTGGGACACCCAAGTACCATGAAAACAGTTTTCAGTGACAGTCTTACAGGTTACATTTCTTTGGTTTCTCCTATGAGACATTGAGAGCAACCTTGATTACAGTATTTTTAATTACTTTGTTACATACCTTTTCTTTACATCCTTCATACTTGCTCACATACCTGAAGTTCAGCATGGAGCAAAGGTAACATTTGGGAAAACTGACTTGGAAGACAATCACGCCCAGAAAACTTGCACAGAAATTATTATTTCTTATTTGAATGCAAATGAAATACTCCAAGGGGGGGAAAAAAAAAGTAACCGAAATTCCAAATATTCAACCTCAGCTCTTCCAAACTGCAACGTGCAATTGCTTCCTCATAGCAAGAGTTCAATGTCACCCTAAGTAACTCTGTGTGTGGATCCTCCTCAGGCAGAACATCGCTCTCCTTTAGGAAACTTCCTTTAGGAAAAGAAATTAGATCCCAAATACTGCACTAATTAAACAAACATGACCAAGTCCCTTCTGTTTGTCCATGAAACACGCACGGTTAGGCCTGGGTTCTTCAGAGGGGCTCTTAGAGAGAAAGACTGGATGAAAAGCTGCCACACACTTTATCCAAAGACTGGCCTAGAATCATTTAACACTTGTCACTGACAGCAGTAGAAACCTTTGTCTTCCCCACTGTTCCCCACTGAGGGCTGTTTAGATTAAAGCTGAGCCCTTGCACAGAACACACCAGAAGACACTGACAAAGGTACCAGCCCTAGAGACTCCTGAGGGGTTTGTTTTACCCGGGTGTTTGTTACCTAGGAAAGCAAGTTCTTGAAGCAGCAGTTCCCTCAGGCTCCAAAGATTTCTCTGTCCCTACTCTGACAGTGTCCATTCTGCAGCACTTTGCAAGGCTCAGCGTTCATGCAATTCTGCCCTAAGGTCCTGAGCCTGAAACTAAATCAAATAAAAGCCCCATTTTCATTTAGAAAGGTATTTCCAACCATCACAATTGCAGATAGAAGTATAAGAATGTGAAAACAGAAGAACTCAAACATTAAGACGTGATGACACTTATCTATTAAAAACCTTCATAACTGAGCACTTTTCTGTTTGTTATACTATGAAAGACACGGTAAATTTGTTACCCTCAGAATTGTCTGGACTGTCAGAAGTGGGGTTTCCTTCTTCTCTGTTTAAATACGCATCTTTCTTGTCCATATGAAATTTCTCCAACATTTTGAATTTGGACAAAGCTTTGCTGCGAGAGGCGCTGGAAGAAGGTTTAGGGGGAGCTACGTTTACGTGTACACAGAACAAGTGAGTATTTATATACAACGGACAGGGAATAAAGAGGAAAAATAAGACGTGAGAATTCAAATTACCACTTCTGTAAAAGTAATACAATCCAATTTCTTGAAAAAGGAATTATCTACAATTTTGTAGATAATAATTAATTTTTTTTTAAATAAAATTATTCTCAAAAGTGAAAAATATTTTAAAAGATATTTCTTATTCTATAAATATATTGTGTTCAAATACATTGCTCTAGGAGGTCAATGTATTGTCTGAAGACAAAGAAAACTAACACTGAGGCAATTGCTCCTACAATTCTGCACTATGAATCTGCACAGAAAGCATCTAGGTCGGTTCCAGAAAAAGCAGAAAAATGCAGCTGTGTAAGATGTGAATTCCTGTGTCTCTATTGCTGTTATTCCAAACGCTAAGCCTCATTCGAGAAATAACCTCCCGGACCGAGATGCTTTATAATTGCCCTGGGTGGATGAAGCTTCTGCAGACCCTCTAGCAAGCCAACACATGGGAAAGGTCCATAGGCTACGGAGTCACCAACGCTATTGACCAAGCACCAAGTATTTCTTTGTCACAGCTCTCCAAAATATCTTGGGATCTGCGTGAATTTGAAGCCCAAGCTACATTTAACATAGTACCTAAGTTAATCACTAATGTTACTAAACTAATTAAAAAAATCATACTTCATTACAACTCTTAATTATTCTCTGGGCCTTCTCTTCAGATAACAAACCCTACAGGGTTGATTCTGAAGCTGCATTAAGCAAAATCCTCCTGCAGATTAGATAAAGCACCTGAATCTGTCACTATTAGAAACGCTTCAGTGTGTCTGTTCCAGGGGCAGGCTGCACAGAGCTGCTGCTGCTCAGCAGCAGGAGCAGAACCGCACGAGTAGAAGGTACCCAGAGCACTTAGGCTGACTGGAGACTTTAGCTTACACAAATAGATCAAAAAACATTAATATTTCTCCACTTTGAAACTGAGACAACTAAATAAACTATCATACTGAAAACCTCTTAACAATACTGGGCTTTCTTTAGATTTTTAACACTCTTCCTCTTACATTGGCTGACACTTAATACTGTCTATCCTCCTGCATCGCCACAGCCCAGGAGGACAGAACAGAGGCTGATGGGGCTCCTGGTCTCTTTTGGAGGTGACAAACAAGTAAGTGGCAGCTTGCTTTTCTATGAACAGTAGGGCTAAATGAACTAGGTAAAAAGGATTTCCTAGGGGAAACACAGCAATACCACCACACTGACATTAAATAAATTGACCTAAACATGTTTAATCAAATACCAGACTGGAAATCTGAAGGGGGAATCTCTTGTTCATTATTTCCAACTATTTCAGCATGGCTTCCCATCCTTTTCTTCTTTTTTCCCAGTTTAACAAACCGCCTTTGAAAATCTTGAAGAGCAAAACAAACAGCAAGAGAAGATAAGCAAGCAAAACAGGACAGGAATTCCCACTATCCTTTTGTTTAGGAGGGGAAAAAAAAAAGGAAGAAGAAAGAATATTAGTTAGAGGTCAGTTTGTAGCCTATCAAATATGGAAGACACTATGTTGAATCATGATTTACACATCCTAAGGTAAAGCTGGAGAAACAAGAGTTTAAACGTGTCTAGAATGACACGTAACTATTTGACAATGTGCATTAGTTTTCTCATCCAAATGGACAGAAATATCCTAACACTATTTACTATCCATCTACCAAACTAGTGAAAACTGTATTTTTTAAATAAATCTCATCTCCTGCAGTGAGAGGCACTGGAGATAATAATCAGACAGCAAGTTTACAGTATATATTTAGTCTGCCTCTTATCAATCTTAGGTCATTGCGGAAAGCACGGCGCAGAAATTCAAGCAGGTCAAAATGAGAATTTCAAATGGCAACAACTCACCAGCACAGCACTAGCCAGAATACGGACTCTATTCCTACAACTGAAGCAGCATCCCCATGCAGAACAACCCAGACACATCAGCTCACATGAGATCAGCTCAGGGGCCTCTGCTGCAGGTGGAGGGAGGACTTGGGCAGCCACATGAGTGTGATTGGTGATGAGGAGACACTTTGAAAACCACCTGCGGGCTGAGAGCCTGTGGCTCCAGGAGATCCACGGGGTGGATCTGCTGCAGAGGGAGTTTCCTGGCTTTAGCCACAACTGTCTGCAGCTGCCCTCAAGGGGCAGGCCTAGGCAGGGTCTGCGCAGGATTTTAAACAATGCTGCCTTTAAACTTTCTAGAAATTATGTTTATTTCCATATTTGCTACCAGCACAGCAATAGTAATTTATTTTTTCAGCAGATCATATTTAATGATCTTACCAAAAGCTACCAAACCTCTTTTTTTTTTGAAATTGATCCCTACTGTACCTTATACTGCAATGATGCTCTGCCTTCATTAATAAGACGCTGCAGTAACGTACTACACAACATATACATGCTGAAGAATGAGATGTGGCAAAACTGTATTTTACAAAGTACTTACAGGGATGCAAAGCAGGGAGACACAGAGAGTGGGAAAAATGGCAGTTCCAGGGGTATAGCTACAGTGAATTACTATCTACATATGCTACTACTGCCACCACCACCTGCCTATGGCAGGTGTATCTACGTGAACATAAAGCACAGCATGGTTTGCAATGTGCAACATGTGTTCCCATAAATACTCAGGTGTGGAGATTCATCATCCTCAATTACAAAAACATACAAGTTATCCACTTCTATAACTACAGAAGAAAATATACCTATATATACATACTTTATCTAGCAGAGGCCATGTTGGACTTTGCAAATGGCTCTCGAACTGTAAGTGAACTTGAGAGCACTCAGGTTTAGTTAGTAAAAGGGCATTCACTACACCAGTGGTTGCCTCTATGCTATGTAATTCCTAATCTATCAGTATAGAAGCTAATGCAAGTGGTCACTGCTGCCACTTAGGAGGGCCCACAGTAGGCGACATGCCAAACATAAACTTTATGTTTAAGTCATTACAATAAGAGGTCACTCTGGGGTGATTATTCCATGATAATATATATATATATATAGCTACTAAAAGGGCAACGGAAACCTGGAAGTGGGAAGCTTGCAAACCATATTGTATTTTCTTCCACAACTGCATGAGCAAACAACCTCTGATATATTTTTGAATCAACTGCCTCTGAAAACATTTTCTGTGCTTTCCCCATCTATTACAAATACTGTGATCAGCATAAGATTATACAAGTTGTCTTTTCCTCTAAGATTTTTTCGCCTCTCCCCGTTTTTAAAATGGATAGATTGGTTACAAAACGCTTGTAATATTTCACTACAGTTTACAACCTATATTTTCTAAATATCCTCTTATTACTTATAATGTATGCACTTTAGTAGTTTGAAGACTACAGAAAAAAACTAGCAGAAAGCTTGCTTACAGCTTGCCTTTGTTTCAGAAACAGCCCCACACTGGATTTTATGATTTGCACACTTGTAATGTGCTAAAGCACTCTGCAGGGCACTGCTTTAACCTGAAAACAAGCACAAACGAAGCAAGAGAAGGACCTTGCCTGACACCCTGTGGCCAAAACCTGCAAACCGGCAGCACTTACCACCATCATCGGACTCTTCCTCGGACACCCACCACGGCGCGGGATCTTTTTTCTTTGATTCTTTTTTCCTGGGCTGCCCCAAGGTTTCCAGAACGCTGGATTTTTTCTTTGAACTGTCAAGTGAATCATCTGAAAGAGACTGAGTAAACTGTGTGAGTTTGGAGATACCTCTCACATTAACTGCCTTTCTGCCACTCGTTTCTAGACCTCGGAGTTCAGGTGTCTGCCTTTTTTGTACATTCATGACAAGGCTGTGCAAGAGACAGCACCTGTATTTACATAACACTGTATATGGTAACTGCTGAAGTTGCACGTGTTACAAGTTAGCAGAGTATATGTTTGTTTAAATGTTCACTCTAGTTTCTCAGTTTCAACACGTAAGAACAAAATCCTGACTACCTCCCTTAAAAGCACAACAGTAGAGCAGAAATTTTGGGTTGGCCTTATCTGATAGATGGCAACATTATGGATATTGTAAAGGCAAACCTGTATAAGCAGCATCTGAGCTGCCAGCAAGACACATTTCAGAAATTCCCTCTAGATCTTGTGTGCAGGGGAACTGCCAGCAGTGCAGGCATTCCTGAGGATGAGGATTCCTGCCTCACTTGCCTTCTGAGGCTTCCGCACGTATTTCTTAGTCACCCACATCTAAGCCATCAGCCAGAATCAGCAAGGGGAGAGAAAAAACAATTGCTATTCCTCTCCTTCAATAAAATTCCGTGTCCTTTACAGCAGGCTAAGGGGCAACACTGGCTCATCAGATACTGAATAAGGGAATACATCCGTGTAGGAAATGTGTTAAGATCAAGGTACACAGGAAATTCCACTTTTCCAGACCTTTTCTTTCCTTGTCAGGAACTTGCCTATTTTCTGTAGCTCTACTATCATCATTCAAGACTCCATGTTTCATCACTAGGTTTAAACTGGTGCTGTGCAATTTTATGTGCTGCTTTGCTTATTTCCTGTGTTTCCTGTGATCTCAGCAAATATTGGGTTAAGGAGGGCAAATGACTTTCAGATCAAGTTTTTCTGTCAGAATTGGTACCAACTGCCCTGGCGTTTTAAAGGGCATGGTAATCTGTGTTAGCAAGAGGCATGAAGTGCAAGACTTTCTGAAGTGCTCACAAATGAAATGCATCATACTGGTAAACTTCAAAAATTTTGCTTTTATAGTATTTCCACAAATAACAAAATATAACTAATTATTATAGTATAATTAGAACACTAGAGGCAACAGGACTCTGTGCACTCACTATGTAGAGCCCTAAGGGATGTTTTAATAAAACAAGTCAGTCCACTGCCTGATTACAGTTACATAATGTTCATTAATGCAAAAGCCCACCTCTACTTTTAATCTAAAGCCTAAATGTGCATAGGCCTAACAGGAAAATTTGTTAAGTCAAATATGAATGACCTAAATTTACTATTTTAAAAAAAGAATACTTCTAAGAAAAT
>JAUBOD010000696.1:609089-620313 GCA_032353885.1 Nothura maculosa | reverse complement strand
CAGGAGAGATGAGGTATAAAAGTGATTCCAGTTCTCTTTTTTTTCTCAAACTTTTTTTTCTCATTATTATCTCCCCCTAAATTAATCTTCTTTGCAAATTTATTTGCCTTTAAACTATGCTGTAAGGTTAAGCCTTATGTTCCTGAATAGGGGGTTCTAAGACTGCATTTCAGTCTTAAAAGCTAAGGGAACAAAACAGGAGTTTTGCAAAGGTTGCTTGGATTGGCTCCACCAGCTCATCCTGGGCAGCCAATGTAGGAAGTGCTTCCCTCCAGGAACTGGGAAAAGGTGGATGAGTGCATAGGGAGATCCCTTCTCGGATACCAGGGAAGGCGGTACCCCCCAGAAAGGAGGTTTGCAGGCTGGGACAAAACCCTGTAGTAGGATATCAATATATAGTGGAGGAAAAGGGGACTGTGAGAACTCTATCCGTTATGCAGGGCAACCCTATGTGGTTGTAAAGTGAGGTACCATCTCATCAGTTGTCCTAGTTGTCACGGGGATAGTGGCCACATTTGTTCTTTCGGTTTTCTTTCTGGAAAAAAAAACCACATTTACATTAAAATCCAATGTATGTTTTCTGTGTACAGAAAATAAGAGCCATCCAAACACACATCACTGAAAGGAAACCCTCTGTACTCTGAAACACTCAAACGTGGTCAGGGAAAAGACTTATTTTTTTCCCCAAAACAGTGCCTTAGGTAAGGATATGACCTGTCATTGCCTGGAGATTTGGCGTAGCTGGACTCTTAATGCCTGCCTGCCACCCACCTAGTAGCAGAAATGCCACCAAGAAGTCAGCTTGTTGAAGTGCTAAACTAGGCCTAAAAGCTTAGGCTCCAAGGCCTGCGACACCTGCTTTCCCGCGGCTTCCCTTTCACTCCCTATCTGTCCCGCTAATCACCTCTTAACTCGTAAGGTACAAGAAATAAACACTGGCAGCCCTGGGGTTTAGGCCATGTATACCAGGGCCTGTGAAAACTGCCTTTTACAAGCATTTGTCTTGAAAATAATACCTAGCTTAAGGATTTAAAGCCCAGTGAAGTTCTTTGTTGTTTCAGGATTTTGGAAAGTGGGTTTTTCTTAACGTGATAAGAAACTGAAATGTTTTCAAAGGAAGAAGAAATTCAGCCATGTAGGCTCCCTGGATTAGTAAGACTGGAAGCTGCTGATACCTGAATGCCTTCATTACGATAAACGCTCTCTCCTGAGCTGCTATCTTTACTTAATAAAATATTAAGTTACTATTTTCTACATGTACCCTAAAGAAATTTAGACACCATTGTTTTCTTGTAGTCTAGTAATATTTGATTTGATTTTGCTCAAGTTTGGATAGGTTCAGACTTGCTGTTAATTTCCTCCAATGCTGAGGGATAAAATAACGGGGTGCTGAAGCCTTTGGAGATTCAAGGATATTGGTTAAGCGCGGCATCTGCAACCAATAACGGGGACTCCGACACTGAAAATGAAAATCTGTCTAATTATGGTGGCACGGCGAAGACGGTTGACTCATCTTCAGCAGTTTGGGTTACATGTGTGGGATTGTGTTTGGGACGGGGCGCTCCGGAATAGCAACACTCCATCACTAACACACTCGTGCACCTGTACTCCAAATGGTGGAATAAGGCGAAACACATGTCATGAGAGCACTGCGAATCAAATTAAAAAAAATAGAGAGAGAGAGGGGGAGAGAGGAACGAAAGCTGGAAGAGAAATAAAGACAAGTACCATAACACTGGTGTGTGTGAAGACTTGTTTCTCTAAAGCTCCCTGGGTGATTTATTTATCGCTAAACCTCTGTTCGCAAGCCATGTTTGATTTTGCTTGATGCTGATAGAGACGCTGCAACCGGATCTCGGGGAGAGGGCTGCCAGCAACTGTTTGATCCTGATAAATTACAATAACAGGCACGATTTACAATGAGAAGCTATTGCTGCTTCTGGCCCTAATGTGTGATGAGGTTTGAAACATGGTGGGCCGAAGTGCTCGTTACCCCATGGCCCCCTCCGACCACTTCCAGTGGAATGTAGGAGAGCCACGGAGTGGGAGAAAATGACATTCCCAGCAGGAGCTGGGCTCTGAGGTATGTGCATGTGTGTGTGTGCGTGTATGCCGTGTAGAAGAGATGGTGGAGAGGGAAAATGGTACCAGACAATTCCCTAAGCCACGTGTTTGGGAACTGGGGTGTTAAGTGAGCGGCTGGTTTGCCTGGTTCCCGCTACACGTGTGCTTACACACACACACACACGGACATTTATGCCTGGCACACACATGGGCTGTGAATATCGGCATTTTCTCTTTGCTCAACTAAGTGGCGTCTGACTGCTTATTTGATCTCTGCACTGTCGAGTTCAAAATGTAATAAGCTATAAAAAACACCCAGCAGTTGAACATGGAGGAGATGCAAATTCAGAAAGGGATGTGAAGGGATATAAATTAGCCCCCCGTGTGTATTTTCTTTGAGGTAGCATTGCCAGACACCTGTCCCTGATTTCAGAAATGTATACAAGCCACAGTCCACACTTGGGAGAGGAAAACCAGATTTCTGAAGCTATTACATTGCCTGAAAGCTTATGATAATCCCCACAGATATTCCTTTGCCTTTTTAGGGGGCTTTGAGTCTAATTAGACTAATATACACACCCTTACAAATCCTTGTTGTGCTAAGATTTGTTCTCTTGGAGGTTAATTGCTAAGAAGCAAAAGATGTGCATTAAAGAATGAAGTGGAATGAAAGGAATGTCTCAGGAAAATGAGATACTACCCATATATACATATATATATATATAGGGAGAGAGAGATGTAATCCATGTATGTAGAAACTTGTGTGTTGCCTGAGAGGTGCATTGTGCAAGTTCTTCCTGTAGGACAGCATACAAAGGCAGAAGTGGTGATCTCACCTTTTTGTCAGCAAGATGCCAAGGAGAACTGTATGTACCACTGGAAATTTGCTGAGAGAGACTTAAGGAAGTCTCTAAATGGGGTGGCAAAATCAGGGGTGACTCAGGAGTTACTGGCTACATGTCTGGAAGACTGCAATGCGCATGGACCACCACTGGATTACAGCCTGCAGGAAGCACTGGATGAACCAAGCTTGTTTAACAGCTCTCTCTTGACCTCGTGGTCTTCTGGTCACCCCATCCGGCTGCTGCTGGTCTCTCACAGGCCACATCCAGACAGCACTGTGAGATTTCCTCTGCTTCCAGAGTGATTCTCGCTCTCTCCCACATCCATGCTCACTTACACACAGAAGCTGTCCCAAATTCTCCTATGCCAGAACGGCCTCCAACTCTTTTAATGTGTCCTGTGCCCTGTGCAGCCTTTGAAAAACAAACCCTGCCACATCTTTTCCTCTGCTCTCTTATCCCCCATTTAAATGCATGCAAATATTGCACTAACCATGCCATTTCTCCTCTGGAGGAATGTAGATAAACTAGCACCCACTACCCCATCTCCTCTGCTCCACAGCTTTATGGTAGGACCAGTATCTCCCACGTCATGTGCTGGAGGGAGGCAGAGCTGCTGTGGGTATCTTGGATGTGCCTGCCCCTGCTTGCACGTGTGTGTATCCGTGCAGCCCACTGCAGCGAGCGGATACGGAGAGCGGAGCAGGGAGCATGTAGGAGCAATGCAGGTCCTGAATGCAGGGAATTCTTAATGCAGACAAATACTCTGTGTCAATTCTGACATCTTCTTGTGAATAGGACAGATTATTTAAAAAAAAAAGGAAAAAAAAAGGGAGGACTGTGAAAAAGAAACTGAAAATCATTTCTTGAGAGCTGCCTATTTGTATTAACTGTTCTATAGGGAAGTGGGAAGCCAAAAATTAGGTTGGATAATTCCAGGCCAAAAGGAGGCATGCATTAGAAACTGGGTTTAGCCAGGATAAATAAATCATTGTGGGGGGAAAAAGGACTTTTTTTTTCCTCTGTGATTTTTAACTTTTTCAGAAATGAAAACACTCTGACAGAGGGATCAGCCTGAAATTATGTTAATGGATGTAGAGAGCAGCTCAATTTTAAATGCCTTGGATGGGTCTCATTTTCTGAGAATGGCTGCTCAAATTGCTGAAAATTAGTCTGGTTTGAGGTGGTTTTAGTTGGAAATTGTAAAACTGAAGTATTTTTGCTTGCTGCTTTTGTGAACATATTCCAGAGTTTTTTGCTCTGTATACTTCTGCTCTTAACCATAGAAGCACTCGAGTCTTGTGATCTCATGCAAGTGAAAAGCCCAGGGAAATGCTGCTCTCCCTCCCCGTAGAACAGATGGGGACTTCCTCACATCTTGCAGTGGGAGAGCTCCCATAATTGCCACTTTTCTACACTTTTGAGGAGCCTAAGTGATGAAACCAGATCTCTGCATTCCCACAATATCGATGGTGAAGGACGATGGACTGCACAGCCTGATCCGCTGTCACTCTGAGGCTGTTACTTTTATCCTGTATGATGTGACTGGGACTGGTAACTTGTTTGATGATGACCTGCTTTCTAGGAGGATGGCCATAAAGACATCACTTCCCCTCATAACTAGCTCCAGTCAGCAGTAGTGGCTAATCCTTTTGTTGAAAAATGTCTAATTTATCACTGAAATGTGCTTAGCTTGAGCCTTAACTGGTTAGACCTTCCTCTGCTAGAATAAGGAGCTCTGGAGTGCTCTCTATTTTGTCTCTGTGAAAATACAAATATGCTGGAGCCAAACCACGTTTTATTCTTCTTTTTGACCACTTTTTGACTTGAAGCATGTAGACGTGCTTCATAAAATTGCTCTTTTCTGTTAAACATTTTAAAGCAGCCTCTATGGTAACACAACAGCAGGATGTGCAAGGGATGTGCAGGATGTGCAAGGGAACCAAGTTGAGGTTTCCACCTGTTTGTTCTGACTCCAAGCAGCAAATCCCAAGGATGAGAAAGCAGATGATCAGAGACAGCAGAGCGGCCACATGTATGTCAGCTTTGCCTCAACTGCACTGGCAATGCTGCATGGGATTTTCAGAAGTTTTAAGAGATTTTCATGTGTCCCTTCTGCCCTCTGTCTCCACTTGGCAAAAAAAAAACTTACCTTGCCTAGTTCAGATTTCATTGTGATCCGTGATTACTGAGTTGTGAAAGATAAACTCATCTCTTCAGGCTAAAGTTTGCACGAGGAACAGAAATGCCAGCAGCAAGCACATATGGCATTGTTTTTACTCTTAAGTTTGAAAGAACTAAACAAGTTAACAAATACAGATGTTAAAAATCAGTAAGAGTGTTTAATGAAAACAAACAAAATACTGTAGTCTATAAAGCAAAACCTGTTTTCCTTTTGCTCCTTTTGAGCAGCTGGGATTAGTGTTTTCTGAGCCTATACCTTCCTTTGACATATGGGACATTTTCAAGGGACATTAGTGTCAGCAGATGCTGGGTGGCGCTTGGGTGGATGCCTCTGATTTTTAGCTAGTTAATAAATCAGCTTTTACAACCATGTGTATCCTATGATTTAACAGATGCATAACAATAATACTGGATTAGGGAGAACAAACTGTTTCACTGCAAAGGGTATTCTATTTCTTAGTAATATTGCATACAGTATGAGTTTTTCTGTAAAATAAACAAAGGATTCATGCTATTTTTTTTCATTTAGCCAATGCCCTTCATCCCCATGGGTCAAATTATGCTCAGAATTGCATTAGTACAAATGCAGGGTACCTCCGCTGAGCTCAGTAAAACTCTTTCCATTCACTTCAAAGAGTCCTGCCTCAAGCATCATGGAGTCTGCTTTTCTTAGGCATCAGGAGCTGCTTCCTGCCTAATAAACTCCTTATTTCAAGGAGTTTCCCTTCCTTCAATTAGGGACTTGCATAGTACTTTACCTAATCAGAAGGTTAAATACAGTGTCATGTTGGCTTCCTATAGAAATCTATTTTTCTATATATCCTGTGCTGTTATTTTAACCGGTAAGACTTTCTTTTTAATCTTCAGCTTCCCACTTTGGATCCATGCTACACTCCAAGAGTAAGTGACATCATGCTTGGCTCCAGCCTTTGAAAGTGAAATGGTATTTAAAAATATGAAATTCCGGTAGCAATGTTACACCCGACGTTGAATTTTAAGACAAAACTGACAATAAAATCAACTGCCAGGAAACTGGCTATTTTTTAAATTAGACATATATCATGTCAGTTTTGGGTTAATCTTTGGAGCCAGCTCAAGGATGGATGAGGTAATATCTGCACATGTTATGGATAAGATAGAATGGAAATGGATTTTTTTTTCCTTTGAGGTAATGTGCAATGAAGATTATGAGCCTCATGGTCGGAATCAGTACGAGCTGTGACTGAGGGGCTATGTGTGAAGCGGCAGATTAGACTGGTTTTAATATGTTGCATGGTGCCCTCGGCAAGGCCCGGGCTATGCACAGAGTGCTGTGGATAGGGGCATTTGCAGGAGGTAGGAAGATAAGGGATAAGTGGAAGGATGACACATCTCTGGAACAAGCTCTCAGAGATGACACTCTGAGGAGATAAGTTTAAGGATTCAGTCTTGTTGCTTTAGTTAGGAGTGTCAGAGATCAAGGCTCCAACAGGGAATCGCGATCCGTGACGGAGCCAGCTAAACAGTGGCAGCAGGTATAAGGCATAAAAGAAAACTAAACACTGAATCATAACCTGCTATAATGGCAACCACTTTTGCTGTTACAGGAGCTACCTGAGAATTTGTTTTCGTCTATGCTAATAGTGTTTAAAACATACACGAATTACAGCTGGAGAAAGGATTCATTAGTTCCTCCTCTGTGAGCTTTCTGTGAGAGTCCCTTTTAGCTTTGTCCACGTGGTCTCTAAAGCCTATTCCTGGCAAAGGCCAACATTTGATCAGCATTTGCACCAAGCTGCCTGTGAAAAGTTGACATGTGCTGAAACTCTTGAGGCACTCTGGAGAGTGCAGGTCTTGCATGGCTTCAATCTATCCCGTTCCTCCTTTTTTTCTGTGGCCTCAGTGGTTTTCTACACAGTTGTGGCAGTTCTGGAGGTCCAGCTCAGTCTCATCAGTCTCTTCTAAGAACATTCCCAGAGTTGCATGTTGCAACCTTGCTCTTTTTCATTCCCTCCAAGTCTGTTAAGAGGCTGGAGTCCTTTGGAGCATGGCCCACAGTCTGGGTAAGGAAATGGTTCTCTGGATGCGCCAAAAGCTTTTGGAGGCACCTTCCAGTTCTCTGACTCTGCTTGCATAAAGGTGTCCAAGTGGGAGTGGGAATGCCAGTAGTTTTTAACACATTTTAACTGGCATGCCTCAGAATTTTAAGGAATCACATGAATTGTTGGCCCTTTTAGTCTTGTCCCTCATTCCACTGGAGCCATTTTGCACTCCTGAAAGTGCCAAGGAGCAGAAGGTGGAAGAGAATTGCGGGCCAAGGTAATGATAAGAGCAAGAGCTTTGTTGTAAGGCAAAGAAAAGGATTTTATTGTGTCTTTTGTGTCCATTCTCCTCATGTCCTCTGGTGAAACAGGGCTGAAGGAAAATGCAGAGGGCAGGGAAAAAAGAATGAGTTACCCCAAGAAGATGAATGTCAGAGGGATGAGTTGATCTTTTCTCTCTGAATCAAAGAATCAAAGATCTGCCCCACAATCATCTCTGCTCCATTTGAGAGTTAGGCGGACAGTGTTAGGTGGCGAGAAGACAGATTAAAGCCTGTATCTGCAAGAGTAGGAGTTGAACTTTCTTCCCCTTTGCTTGCTTTCTTTTCTTTTTCCACCAAGGGCAGTCATGAGTTGATTTTTTGCAAACTTTTTGTAATTCAATAGTCAGGAGGAGCAGGTTGTAGTCTTCGCATATGACTATTACATATCCAAATGCTGGATTTATATGGATACCGTTGTATGCTTATCCATGAAAGACATACCTAATGTTATGTTATGTTGTAACACAACAAAAAAAGACAGACTGATGGACACACTCACTTTCCTGTACATCGTACACTACCTAAAAGAGTTCCCTTTTAGAGCTATCCTTGCATTGTAAGATTATCATCGTCATCACAAGAGATCACACAAAATCCCCTAGCAGGGCAGCGAAAAGCTGGAATAAGCTCGACAACAGCAGGACTGAAGCCCGTGTTTTAATGTCAAGAATACAAATCCTAAGAATCATTTATTTAATGCATCCAGCTCAGCAAAGGGTCTGAAAAGCAGCTAGCTGTGGTTGGGGCAAGGGCATGGAGCTAGGCTATGGTGGTGACATCCTCTTCCCTGGGCAGAATCTCTCCCAGGAAGCGCTGTAGGACTCGTGTCCCTCGGGTGAGCAGGGGCTATGGCTGTTCCCCTTCTAACTATTCCCCTTTGTGTCCATTTCTCTGAGCCTCATGAGGATATCTTGAGGAATCAGTGCTAGTAGAGGTGATGGAAGTGCCTGTTCCCTGTGGAAATGCTGCCTCTTGTCTCCTTGCTGGAGGTCTTTGATGCATGAGGATAGAGAAGACTCTGTCTGAAGGATCTGTGCTGCTCAGGTGAGAGCTTGGAAAGAGTAAAAAGACTTATGCAAGGCTAAGCTGCAGACGTTGCTCATCCAAAGAGCTCAGCTTTCCCCTGAAAAGAACATATTGCTAAGAAATAAAAACTTCTCATAGGACCACACAGAATAAGACATGACACAGACCATTTTCACAGCCAGCAGCAACTCTGCGAACGGATAGAGAAGTAAAATCATAAATGGAAAAATCAGTTGTTGGGAAGTTGCTGGGCTTTTCAACAGAATATAAAATCAGTATACAATATTCCAAAAGGCTATTTCCAAAAAGAGAGTAATTTCAGAAAAATATGAAGTAGTCACGATTGGGATGGGCTTCTCTATGTTACTTTCCCAAGACTCTCAGCTTTTGCTGCATTCATTTTGACTGAATGCAGAATGAAACAGTGGAAAGCTGCTTGCATGTTATTTATGCTGTATACCTCTCTATGAAAAAAAGTCAAACACAATGTGCCATCAAGCACATCATGTATAGAAACAGCAGAACAATTTTACTGACAATAGTATGAGAATCATTATGAAACAGATGTGAAACAAAGCAAATATTAGCAGAAAGAATAGTTTCCATCTAACCGAGCATAACAAATCTATACAAAACACTTTGATATTGACTGGGTTTATAATCAAAATGAGTGAGCGATGCTCCGGTTGGAAGGTTGAAGGTCTGGATGAGCAATAGCTCACTAGCAACACGTAATCTGTGCAAACACTAATGCAATGTCAGTCATCCTTTCAATCACGTTTGAGCTTTTCTTGCAACTGCAGCATGACCCACGTGGGGAAGAAGAGACAACATCCAACTGGGGGAAGGATGAGGTAAAACCCCCAACTATTTTCTGCTCCACAATCACTGTTTGGTAAGGCATGTATATGAAGTTGGATCCCAAAGGTTGCTCTTGAGAATGGGGAAAGGTAAACGGGTGTGATTATGATCTGACACACTTTTATTTACCAATTTTTTATTTCTCACTTCATATGGGAACTTCAGCGGCCCATTTGGCCTCAGCTGGTGGTTTTCCATCTTGCCAGATTCGCTCAAGTGATAATATAACTTCAAAACAGTCACGTCACCGAATATCCTTCAAAATGTTTATAAAATATATACCTTTGTTTCAAATTATACAATCCCTGCCATCCCTTAACTAGCAAAACTGTGGCATGGAGCTTTTATTCCCTTATTAAAAGGGGGATGTAAAGTCATGTGGCTGCACTATCACAAGCTTCTGCCAGCTGAAAACCTCATCACAGTTCCTGTGAAGTACATTTCCACAGATCAAGTTACTGCCAGGGAAGACTTTAACAATCTTCTACCCTACTTCCAACCAGCAACAATTAGTATTAGCAAATGGTCCAGGCCACTGCCTGGAATCACATATGATTTCTATTCAAGAAAGACAAACTTTATTCAAACCAGACCCATAAGCTAAACACATGAGTTTCCCCGCTTAAAATAATGAATCTGAAGTAGTTTCTATCATTCATTTTAAAAATCACTCTCACATTTGAAATCAAGTTGGCTATTTTCCCTTGTCTGTATTAGCCATCTGGTAAGGGTGACTTTTCTAACAACGCTGGTGTCTAGGGCTAGGATTTATATTTATTCTTTTTTTTATTTTTAAATATCTTCCCCTTCCCAATTTTCTTTTCTGCTTTAGGAGCTTGTCTGTCCAATGTGGGCAAAACTCATCCTATCTTTGAAAACAGAAAAGAAAAAAAAACACCCCACACATGGCATAACTTCCTCTATAAGTTTCTTAATATATTTTACAGTCAGAATGTAGTTTTGCATGTGATGATTTAAGAAGGCACACACATGCTTTCAGGTCATTAAAGCTCATTGTAAAAATAATAGACACACAAAGGGCTTATTCTCAAGTAACGATGCACACCCTCTCCTCAATGGAATATTGAAGATCTGTTTCATTTTTCAGTATAAAGCGAGTTCAAGATGCTGTTTCCTTACCACATACCTCAGCAGTGCATGACCCCCAAAATAAAAAGTGAGTGGATTTATACGCAAAATAAAATTCTTGGCACTTCTTAACATTTTACTCCTCTTCCTAAATAAAAGACCTCGAGAACATATCCTTTGCTGCTGCTGTTATTAGGTGAGGGGCTTATTGTATCTTACGGCATATGCCTTATCTTCTGTGGATGCCAAACTGAATAAGCTAGAGTATAAATTTGTTAGATGCTTCTTTGCAACAAGCAATAGAGACTCAGTATGTAGTGCAAAACTGCACTTTATCCATAATGATAACCAGTTAGGCACCACGAGTATGAATATCAAGCAAACACCTAACAGTGAAGAGTTTCTGACCCCAGACTTCTGTAAATACACAGTATGGGTCTCCGAGGTAGGAGGAATCTATAACACAAAACTGAAACCAGCATGAGGTAGAAGTACCCATCATTTCCCAGAAAAACAGACGATTTCCAGTAAAAAGCTCCTGGTGATTTTATCTAAAATTAGACTTGGCCCACAGCTGAGTCAAAGTAGCCAAGGAAGAGTGGGATAGATGAGGCTGTGTGCAGCCATGTGCAACTGGTGGAACACTAAGGTCCCTCAGGTTGCTGCTAGTGTTTTTTTCTCTGTTTTTCACAAGTGGAGGTGATGAATGCCTGCAGTGGCTTCATAGGAACATGGTCAACTCTGAGACATGACAGTCACCAGCTTATGGCTGATATGTGGCAGAGCCAAGCTCAGCCCATACCATGAATGACTG
>JAUBOD010000696.1:570263-586868 GCA_032353885.1 Nothura maculosa | reverse complement strand
ACCATATATGGAAGGTTGGGCCTAGTGCTTGGCTTCTCAGGACAAGAGAGACAGGGGGCAAATCCAGCAAATGGACAGAAAGGTAACTAAGGGAGAGGAGTATCTCTCATACAATGGGAGGCTGAGAGAGCTGGGATTATTTAGCTTTGAGGAAAGAAGTCTCTGGGAGGATCTTTTCAGGATCTTAAGGTATTCAAGAATCATAGAATGCTTAAGGTTGGAAGCGACTTCAGAGATCATCTAGTCTCACCCCCCTCCACATGCAGGGTCACCTAGAGCACATGGCACAGGGCTGCAGCCATTAAGGCATCTAAATAATTTCTGATGGTTGCATTTCTTCTTAAGAAGGCCTCCAGTACTAGAAAATCCTCTAGAACCTCACTGGGAGGCTTTTCCAGGGCTGAAGTATCCTTATCATTAAAGAGCTTCCCTAATGCCTAATGTTTCCCTAATGCCTCCCCTGCCCCAGTTTAAGCATGTTACTTGCAGCGTCACATCTACAGGGAGTTGAGATGAGCAAGAGTGGCTCTTGCCATTTGGCAGCTATTATTCAAGACATTCAAAGCTTATTATTACCATTTCTCATCTTAGCTTTATTTCTTTTCCTAAGCTAAACAATATCAAACGTCCTATCCTCGTTTCCACAGTTTCTTCTCATTCTTGATGTCTAGCTCTGATTCTCACCTCATTTTTGAAGTTCAGCAGCCAACACCAGACTTCACTTCAGCAGAAGCCTTCTGAGCATGCCCAAGGGTATTTCTCATGACGGTTAGTAGTATTTATGCACCTCGATATTCACCTTCTCTGCAGCTCACATGTGATGCAGACTGCTCACATGAGATATTTCAGCCAGTGGCACCTACAGGCCCTTTTCTATGGGACTGTTGTGTAACAAGCTGTTTCTCTCCAAGGAATTCATGCTGCTGAATTTCGAGGAATACAACACTGTAAAGATGAATGAGAAAGCCAGCGCTTTGACACGTGGTTCGTTTTGCAACAAACCATTGTTCAAGGAGCAAAACCCAGAGAACTCAGCACAGATAAAACTGTTCTTCCAAGTTCACAGAGAGCTGTCTGCCCAAGGCCAGTTAGATTTAACATACCCTGTCCCAGCTATCATAGCAAATAAGGCTGGTGGAACAACAGTAACAGCCACAGAGGTAAAGAAAACAGAAGCAGTGAGATTTGCAGAAACTGGACGCCAGCCATACATCTGGGCTAGCCCACTGCTCACAATCCATGATGCAAGCCCTGCTCGATGTGAACAGACATGTGCACTTAAGCCCAGCCTCCTCGTAAGCTTTGAGCAACTTGAGGATCCCCTGGAGTGCCCCCCTTCAGCATTAAAGGACCATTTATTTCCATGCTGGAACATCCTGGAGAAGGGCATAGCTAGGGCAGAAGGGATCTGTTGCACGATCTGCTTACCAGAAGGTTTCTCTTTGGCCTTCTAGTAGAAACTGATGCCTTTCCCCCCGTTCATTATTCTCTTCTTCGGGCATTAGGTTCAAGCATAGAAAATCAATACTCGTGAAAAACTCCCCCTCCAAGGAATAGGTAATTTGAAGCAATATTTTAGCTTTCACTCACAGGCTTTGCAATATCCAAATCAATGGAAGGATTGGAGTTGCACTTAGTTTGAAAAATCAGTTTACCAAGGGTGACTGCATTGCTCTACACAAAGTTCATCAGTTAAAGGTTACTGTCAGCCAGTTTTAGAAAAAAAAAACAATGTCTTGATATAACTGTGGGTTAAGAGTACTGTGCATGTGTATGTGTGTGTCTGTGAGCGTGTGGGAGAGAGAAGTACGCAGCGGGTTTTATTTTGTTACTTTTAATGGGGCTATTTTGTGAGGCTGAAAAAAAAATTGTTAAACTTGCCTTAATTGATTGTTTAAAGTACCATGGTGGATTTGTCTTTTAAACATAGCCCGTGGTTAAAGTTCCCGTTGCATTGTATTTGAAGTAGGTCCTTTGTGCTTTAAAATGAAAACTGTAAAACTTTTGGTGTTTAAGGCTTTCTGACTCCAAGTTAATTGTTTTCCTTTAATATGAGCAGAATTAAAGATATTAAAAATCGACTGTTGGAGCACATAATTGTGGCCTCCCATCTATTCTTTTTGTGGAAATGAAAGGAATATTGAAAGAGTTTCTATTTTACAATACCAGAGGTGGCCAAGCATTTACAACTCTATATATTCTTTTAGTTGAATTCTTCTAAACCTCACGCCTGGCTAGCAGTTTTCTCCCAGACGATTTTCATTTTCAAAACATTCACATCCAATAAACTACACGAAACATAGTGTGAGAGAAAAAAGGGGACAGGAAATGGCTCTGTTGCATGGTTATTACATCCTATTGCCTGTGGGTTGCTTTGTTATGAGTTTTAACTATGTAAATATGACGTATATGACATCAGAATTTAATCTAAAGCTACTAGGTGGGAGATAGAGTGTGACTTTATTGTTAAGGCTAAAATCAACTGGGTGTTGACAGGTCTCAAAAGTCACTGAGTATAAGCTTGAAAAGGAAAAGCTCAGACTGATAAGCTGTTCCATGATTGACAACTTCAGGCTTGACTGCAAGTATTGAAAACAGTTGAGCAAATGGAGGGAAAAAAGTTTTATTTCATAAGAAACTATACTGGGAAATACAGGAGGATTTATAGGCTGATGTAGCACAAAAACCTAAGAAAAACAGGTGTGAGGTTTATAAAATCTGGAAACTGGGAAAGGACATTGTCCGTGAATGATTTCCCCATTATAGTTTAATTAACCTTGTAAAAACCCCTATGCAAAAATAATGCCATGATGGGGGGGAAAATAAAACACCGATGTCCACTAGCTTCGACTTTCAACAAATCATATGTCAACAGCTCATGGCAGAAGAGGTGGATTGAAAAAAATGGGAAGAAAGAAGACAAGAGAGAAGGATCTCAGTGGGAAATAAATGCACCAGGGAAAACAACACACTGATTTTTCATCTTTCTAGTGAAGTCAGAGCAATTTTTGGCACTGTAAAATCCATTATGGAGACAATAAAATAAATACAGTTTAAAGTAGCAATCGTGGGTTGATTGAAATGTTATGATAGCTACACATGCTATATCTTATCAAATATTATCCATAAGGAAGCATTCAATTCATATTGTGCCAATTATCATACTCTGTGCATCATAAACTTTTATTGCTTGTTATGGAATGCCACTCAGCCAACTTTTTCTTCAGATATTGCATCATCATATTCAGATGGAAAACATATTCTAATGTGGCAAAGTGTTAAAGAAATCTAATACTCTGGGGCTGAATGAAAATGTTAAGGTTCATCTCCCGGATAAGAAAAACAATTTATGAATGCAATATTCATTTCCTGAGGTGGGCATAAGCAAAAACCTCATCTGAAACTTAAAACCGAGATGTTGGCCCTTACTAGTTTCCTTAGTTTAACTCGTTCATGTCATGTATTATAGGCCACTACTAAGTCCACATCTGGGAAGAACTCCCCTTTTTTAGCTCTCCAGATCACTTTTACAGGGAACTCCTTGTATAATTGCATGTGTGGAGACTGAACCTCAAGGGCCAGCAGATCATATTTCACTTTTAATATATTACTGAGGAATATCAAAATAATCTACTTGTTTAATCTTGATCATGCCAGCTAATTAACACTTTGACACCTTCAGTCACAGATGTTAAGTAATACAGAGTAAGGTTTCAGTGAAGCATACAAGCTATAATGAGGCTTTGTGAAGTTACGGATCTGAGGTTAATATATTTTCTTAAGCATTTGCAGTATGCAAAGCAGTGATGGATCTAACAAAGGATGTCTTGGACAACATTCGCAGAAAGCAGCCATTGTATGTGGGGATAGGTGACTTAGCAGCTCCAGGCCTGCCTGGAATGGGTTGGAAATATTCCTCCTGGAGATGGTGACAAAAGGCTTCTAATATCTCTTTTGGGGACTTCACAAGTGTAGCAGGAGAGATAAAGTAATAAGAGTTCAGTCCAAAGGACTCATGAATAGGTGGCTTGCAGTGGGACGTCAGACCATGCCCTGTGAACTTCCTATGTGGAAACAATATCAGTGAAGAGCAAAAACTGCCCATATCTGCTGGAGATAATGAAGCAGCTGAGTTTCATGGGGACGTTGCAAGTAATGCTCCCCTGTATAGTGGGTACACAGAGGACCAGGTCCAATTCTCTTCTGTCTATGGGATCAACTTGCATAATTTGTTCCACCAAAAGCCCCACCAAATTCAATGATAATTCACAAAGGCAAGATAACTCATTAACACAGCACAAGAAGAAAGCCTTTCTGAAGGAGATATAATGTGATCGTTTTCTTTTCAAATCACCATGTCATTCACTTTGTAGTTTACTGAGAGAAATTTCCTGTTTTGCTAAAAGCATCCTTGTATCATTACAGATGTAAGATCCTTGTCAATATATGAAAGAGTGAGATGGTATGTTTGACTCTGTCATTCCATAATGGTACAAACATCTATTCCAGGCTTTATTCTCATGGATCAAGATTGTTTGAGACAGGTGACAGTAGGCTACAGTCTAATTATCTAGTATATATGAGGGAGTAGGGAGTAGAGTAGAAAAGAGTAGAGGAGAGTGGAGTAGAGTAGAAAATATTTTCTCCCAAGCACTTCCTTGAGTTTGTCTATCAACTCTGTGTTTGGAGACCTGTTCAGGTATAGGAATCGCCTTTTGTAAAAATGAAGAATATAGAACTTCAGGGGTAGGGACTACTTTCTGTCATGAATACTTCTCTCTTTATATGAAAATCTTGTATTATCACAAGCTTTGCCCCAAGGAGGCATATGTATCAGTGCAAAGTAAGCAGATGAGAGTCTTTGGTATATCAAATGGGGAACCAGATGAGTATTACTGTGTTTGCTGCTTCCCAAATGCAAGTGTATTTATAACAAATGGGAGTCATCAACCTCTATCTAAACATATAAAGCTATTCACTTAATTGAAAAGCTCAACAAACATACCACATACCTCAATAAAGTAAGAGGAGGAAGAACACTGCAAGATGGCTGCAGCTCGTCGGGAGTCTGATGGCTCCACTGTGAGGATGCTGGGGCCAGGGAAGCAACCAGGATCCAAGGATAACCTATTGATCACTGGCAACTGTAACCTCTGATGAGCCTTTTGTCTGTATCTCAGTTTTTCCAGAAACTAACTAGAACTAACCGTTCTTGCTGGTCATATTGAGCAATCTCAATTTAGGAAACAACTCCTGTGCCGCTTCTGAGCTACATATGCTTCTAAAGTCAGAGGCTATTTCTTTTTCAGCTTTGTTTCTTAGCTAGTTAGAGCAAGAAAAAAAGAAGCCTGCTGCTCCCAGAAGTGCATATTTCCATTCCATGAAATATGACCTACTCTTGAGTCCTTGATCTCTCTTCCAAATAAGAAATCTTTGCTAGTCCCAGTTTACCCTGGCAGAGAATTAATTGGCATCTCTAATGTGTACATGGTACCAGGTTTCGCTGCTATAATGCCTATGAGTCACTGATATATCCAAGTCATTTCTAAATGAAAAACTATGAGTCTAGAAGTCCTTGTTAATACCTCTTCATTGCCTCTCCTAGGCTGCAGTTTTACTTATTTCATAAGAATTAAAAGTGAAGTTTGAAAAAGAACTCAGCAGTGAATTGTTTTTGTTCTTTTTGAAGTCAGTGGAATTAGAGTTAAGGCCCCAAACCCCTGATACTGAAAATGGATAGACAAAAATAAATAGTTTCTTGAATGTGCTGAGGAACCTGAGAGTTGCTGAAAGTCCTTTTGCACTGAGAGCATATGGGAAAACTACTGTGCTTCCTGCATGCAAAGAAATACTCTGCCTCCCTTCTTTTTGCTTGGCAGATTCCATGTATTAAAGAATGACTTCTATTTCTCGTCACAAATACAGCCAAACACCACAGTCTTAATGACTAAAGAGATGCAATCACATACCGAGGGCCGTTTGCCATCCTATGAGCCATGGCAAATGGGAGTTATTTAGGGGGAAAAAAGAAAGCATGCCCACTGCATTTCTCTACCTCTTATTAGACTTTCTGCATTCACTCATTGAATGCACTTATTTCCCTTTTATTAGACAGCAGTGCCAGAACTCCTACCTCACACCTATGGACTCTGTTGGCAATGTCATAAAAATATATCCATCAGCCATCACCAAATCTGGTCCAACAAAAGAGTGACAAAAGAAATGTGAAAATAACTGAAGCTGATTCCTTGAGCAACAAAAGAGCAAATATTTTTCCCACATACTGAACATTTTCTTTAAAGTCTTTTTTTGGAATAAGACTATTTTCCCATCTAGTTATGCTTCAAAACTGACACACTATACGGGAACATTTGTCAATGAATTTCATAATCCTTCTGACAGAATTTACCACTAAATTGCCGCTGTTGTTACAGCTGCAGGAAGACTAGGGGCCTTGATCCAAAGCTCAGTGTTAGAAAAGATGTGGGAACTCAGTGTTAGAAATGATGTGGGAGCATAGGCCATGCGGCAAAGCCAAAGGAGCAAAAGAAGGGCATGGATATACCTCTGTTTGTTCCTTTCCTGGGGAGCTGGAGGGACACCATAGTCAAAACAACAGGTCAAAAGAGCTCAACACTTCAAGTTAACGTGAGTTTTATCTTGAAATAAATATCCTGTCAAGCCATTTACTCCAGTGGCAAATTCATGTTCTTGAAACAAGCACTCGTGGGTGCTCCAGCAATGAATACGACCTGTAAACAACTGGGCATATACATGTGCACATGGCTCTGAGGAAACACAGAGTGTTAATCCCAAGGATATGTGTCTCTCAGCAGCAAAAGAAGGCTCCTTTGGCTGCTAGACTAGCTGAAGCAGGATTAGCTACAGAGTCAGCCATCTAGGCTGAAACGTGGACACAGAGGTCATTTTTAGCACAACTATTCATCTTCATTCTTTGTGCATAAGCAGTGTTCCTTTACAACTTTATCTCATCTTTGCCAGTAAAAACAGTTCTGCCTAATGCTTCTGCCGGGGCTGCACAGTAGTAGCAGGGGCCAGGTTCAAACAGTTGAGGTGGTTTGGAGTGGGTTGATGGTGTTGTTCATACTGCCCTTAGAGCCTGCAGAAGAAGCAACTGCCCATTGTCTCAATATCACAGTAATTTCTGTACTGTGCCTGTGAATTTATTGAGAGGATGTGAGTTGGTACAAGCCAGGATCTGTGCCTTAGCAGACTCATCTCCAGGACTTCAATAAGGGTTGTCTAGTCCCAAAGTTTTGATTTACTTCCATTCCTGGTAGTATTTTGTGGGACAGTCTTCATGGACTGCAGTCAGGCCACTTCTGCCCGATGCAGCATCATAAAGGATCCCTGATTGAATTGCATCCTCCATGTGCTGCAGAGCCCTGCCATGAATGCAAGGTCTGTGTTGCAAGGAACTCAAAAGCCTACAGCATTTTGGGGGTAAAGTTATTTGGTCGTCAGCCATGTAAGGAATAAACCCTGCTCATCTTCTAGGTATCCTGTTCTGAGCTGGCATGCAGTTGTGACTTCTTCGTCATGCAACCACTATGGCATATCACTGAGGGAATCTGGGTAGGAATCTCATATTTCCTTTTTACCAATATTACCTTTTACCAGACATAAGCAGAAATTTTCTTCTTTCCTTGAGTTCCATAAAACAGGAATTCACAGAATTCCAGATATATTATCATATGCTGGTGTAGTTGATGCCACTTCTTACTGTTCATTAACATATAGAGGTAAGATCTCTAAGGAGATCCAAACAAGAATCCCCTTACCTCTGCACCCTCAGGATTTACATGTCTAACTAATCAATTGAAAGATACTATGGCAGTCTCATGGAAAATAGATATTTTTTTTGGCATTATACTTTGCTTCTATGCCTTAGACTTGAAGACATCAGACCTGCACACACACATCTTAATTTTAAGCGTTTTATCATGCACTACAATGTAGGAAGGGAGGTCAATATGCATTAGCTTGGTCTCGGCACATAAACTGTCAAGCTGCAAAAGCATCAGCTGTGTTTGCTTAACAATGTTGATGCAGTTCACTTTCTAAGGACAGAGATATCTCTTGTCCATCTTCTGTCTTCTTAGAAACACTCAGCAAATCTAGTAGAGTTTAGACTGTGAAGAAAAAGCAAGTAGGACACAAAAATGAAACAGATCTCATGGTGCAGAAAGTGAGGAAGTCTGAGGAGATACTATTTTCTCTGTGTGTGCATTTTTTCACTTCATGAGGTTCCTCATGTCTTTTTAAAAGTTAGCATTCAAAATGTAAATGGAAAAAATCGGTGGCCTATTCAAGAAAGTTTAAGTCTATGGGAAACAGCAGCTGTAAATAGACTCCACTATTTACTTGCTGACTAAAACTTTGGGAAAATTCTGCTTGGAGTTACATCAGTGTAAATCTGGAGTAATTCCACTTATTTTCAATGAGAGCGACATTTCTCACTTCCAAAAGATCATTAGGTTCCTTCAACACTTATTCTTTATTTTGCCAAGATAAAGATTTAGATGCTTTGATTTTTCAGTTCCATTTCTAGAACCTAGTGGTTCTATGTTCTGACAACATATGGCATGAATATGTTCTTTTTTTATTTAATACAGGAAAATTAGTCAAAAGTTCAGTCTTGCTTTAATACTTTTCATTCCCTTGTAAATTTTTTTTTGATTGCCTTCTGAACCATGTCAAAAGCCAGGACAAAAAGGAAAAACAAAGAATTGCCATTCCACTGAATATCTTCGTACCAAAGTTTTGGCATGCCCAGTAAAGCAAAATTTTAGGAAAAGAGGATTGTCAATGTGCACTTTGTTGGACAGCTTGGCTGTCTGGGTAAAAGTTTCAACAATGAAATTATTGTACACGTATTTGCTGTAATGCCTCTGTTGTTATCATGTTTTTTTTAACAGCGGTGTTCGTTGTTGCCAGATGTTCTGCTCAACAATGCTTAAGAACACATGGGAATGTTTGTGATGTCCAATCAAGTGGGCTGGCAAAATGGAAACAGATGGCTCTGTATGTGTTCCCTAACACATCTTTAATGAAACGGAGCCCTTGCATAGATTATTACATTGCGTTAATCGCTATTTGCCTATCTTACGGTTCCCGCGTCTCTGGTTTTATACCCCCTAGTGACCTAGTTTTGAATTACAACTTGTTTATTCAGCTATTTTAGATTCTGCTGCATTCGAGCATAGCGAAACATGGTCCAGGGCAGGGAAAGCAGCATGAAAACTGCTGGTTTAGCAAAAGCACATGAAAAAACTAAAGCATGGCTTGAGAATTGCACAAAATGGAGTAGAAACGTGCTGAAGATTTATTTTCTGCTTTTTGCCTTTCAGTGGTTTTCATTAAATAACTTAGGGACTGTGCATCTTAGAGTTATAGGTCAAATCAGAATCAAAAGCCACTTGTGGTCGTTACTACAGTGAGTGTCAAACTTGAATAGATGCCCTGTGATAGCAGAGATGTGTGCTAAACCAAATTGTAGCTGTACAGCTTTCCTCAGTGTTCCTGGGGCTCTTTACCTGAATGGTAACCGTTTTCAGGTGCTATCAGTTGGGCCCACGATGGCAAAAATCCCACAAGGAAATTCAGTAACTTGGTACCTCTCCCACCTCTGAGGAAGCTGCGCACGTTTTCACTTTTTCAAAGCTGTTTCACACTGAACCCCAAATAAGTTGCTAAATCTGGGAGATTCTCGAATAAATAATATGCTATGTTCCAACTATGCTGGAGCTGTAGAAATACTTCTAGATATAAAATAATCTTATTGATTCTAACTAAAAAAAATTTTTAGAATGCAAGCAGATACTTGAATGCTTAAGAGCTCCAAGGAAGCCCCTAGGAGGTTCTCAAGAACATTCATGTTCATGAAGCACATTCATGTTCTGTATCCACAAGTACAACTCTGCTATGACCAGAATACTTAGTGAGGGAAGAGAAAGTAAGAGAGAGAAAAAAATAGCGTTTTTCCCCCCAGTGCTTCCTCTTCTGTTAGGAGGACCTTGAGGAATATGGGCAGCTGTTAGCTCTATGTTAAAGCAACAACATACAGTCTTGCACTCAGAAGGTAAAATTTTGGATAGGATTTGCAAGAGACCATTAAAATAAGGAGTGGGAAAGGGTGGGAAGGCTCCTTCTTGGTTCAGTATGGACCTTTACAAACAGGGAGAGCATGGCTGGAGAAGCAGAGAGGAGAGTGGGCATGCAAGGCAACAAGGCCTGGTCTCCAGCCAAGACCACCCTCGACTTGCTACCTTCTAGCTGCTGTCATTGTACTAAGATACCACTCTTAATGCTCTTGAATTAAACTTAATATGGTCTTAATCTCAGCATCTTCATCCCTCAGGTACCCATCAGAGAACACCAGACATTTCCTATTAGTGTTTAAACTCTTCCTGTTACTCTTTTCCCTTTTACTACATCTTAGAAAAAAAAAAAAAAAGAAGGAAAAAAAAGCCTTTAAGTCTCAGAGAAACAAAAATGTTTTCAGATTATGTTTGATATAAACTTATTTTGGGCCAAATGTAAACTGACAATATTTCTTTAAGCTGTGTTCTCAAACCCTCTTTGCGCTTTTCGACTAAAAAGGTTCATGTATTTTTGGAGGATTGCAAACAATGGAATGTCAGATTTCAGTTGCTGCTCTTAATATATTTAACCATTCAGCATAATGTAATTGCTTGAATCAAAAGTTATTTCCCTAAGTAATACAAACAAGACCCAAAGGATGACGAAATAATTCTGAAGTGTCAATCTTTCAAGATTCAGATATGTTCTAATAACATTGCACAAATTCCAAAGGTCTCAATTTGGAAGCAACAATAATAACACCAAGTATAGACAAATTTTTAAGACAGGAACTAACGAAGTAATCTGTTCTCTTAAATCCCATTTTGGACTAAATCTTCCTATTTTCAGGCTAAAATAATTCCAAAATATTATTATATCTAACCTTTTAAGGAGGAAGCATGATCACTAATTCCACATATACATAACTGTATTTATACTCTGACTTTTCACACTTAAGAGGATGACAAAATCTGCTGTAATATTCCATTAGATTCTTTGATGCCCACTTCTGTTGAAACAAAGCTTTTTTTTCCCATTCCTAAAAATATTGTTACACTAGGTAATTCAACCTAGTCCTGTTCATAAGACTTTTAAACCACAAATATATTGAGTCAATACAGAATATTACCATCTATGAGTGATGATAATGCCCTATTCTCTGCAGCTGCCAGTGATAATATTTGTTTTACCTTCGCTATTCTAACACCTCCTAAAATAAATTAAATGATTACACAGCTTTTTCATATGCAGTTTGGAAGCAGCAACCCAGTGCTTTGGCAGAGCTCGAGTCTGGTAGGTGGTGGATAAGTGCATTTTTCATGCTTTGTGCTCAGCAGGATGCAGGGAAGATTTAAACTTCCTTATAAAAATATATAAACACTACAGAACAGAGCCAAGAGATAGCAGAAATCTGGGAAAAAAACAAAGGATTTGATTCTTTATACTTCCAAACTTTGCTACTACAGATAGCAGAAATTAAAATTACATCTCCACTGCACTTTTGCAGTTGGAGCCAAGATTAGAGTCTGGGCCAATGTAGTTCTACAACATAACAACAGCTCCCCCAGGTATTTTATTCCTAGTTCTTATATTCATGTCTAGAAACAGGTTCAAACTGTGACCAATTATTTCATGACTCTGTGTGTGTGTGTGTGTGTGCGCGTATGTGTGTATGTGTGAAAAATAGAAAAAAAAGGGAATGCCCCAACATCTGGAGTCCAATGGTTCAGAAGTTTAATTTCTAGATTTGATTTCTCAGTCACACAAGACAGAGGTGCAGACTCAAGCATGTTGAGTTTGTGATGTGTGACAAATTGCCATTCAACAAGTAGTAATCCATTACAGTGATGTAACCTGATCAAGCCTGATCGTATCTCTGTTCTCAGAGACTTAATCGTGGGACAGAGGAAGAAGAGGAAGAATACCAAATTCTTTACGTCAGTGAGTTGTGCATCTTCAGATAAGAAGTTTGTAAGTACTGGGTGGAAATGGAACTCCCCCGTTGTTTCTCCAAGAAAAAAAGCTCGCTAATTTTATCAAACTTCTTGTTTGGTACAAATTGTTGGCTTTTTTGTTTGCTGTCACAATACTGCTGACCTGCCATTGAAGAAATAGTTGCACTACAATGTCACTGCAAATACAATATTTATAATAAACATTGGATCCATCACTCTGCCTTCAGAGGGATTCGTAGAATGACAATACAACTGTGTGTCTCATTACTCTGTCCTGGGTGGCCTGTAACTCACGAGCAATGACGCCCAAGAGGCTACAACGGTACCAGAAGCACCATGCTGGACTCCAAGGTCGCATAACTGACTGAGCTGGTCACAGTGACTCTTACAGCCTCTAGCTTCAGTTACTAAAATGCAATCGACTGAAAGGCTAAATTTCCCACTTTAAATAAATGGGGCTTCATTCAGCTTACTAGTCCATCCATCAAATAACAGACTCCCCACGTTACACTCCTATGTAAGCTAGTCTGAAAATTACTAGCTATATGTAATTATCCAGGCACATGTGCCAAGACTGAACTTCATCTTTTTTACATAGACATAGCTGAAGTTGCCTAAATGACTGCAGGACTATCAATTTGTGATACTACTCATCATCACCGCCACCAATGTGTCACTCCCAACAGCAAGAGCATAAGAGTATTCAAGAGTATTCATCATTTGATGCAGTTCTGTGCAGGATACAAAATAAGCTGTGGCCATATTATGCTTTCTCTACCGATATAACACAAATATTTGTGGTGTTATTCAGAGATGGAAAGAACAAATATATGATCTGCATGGCTATACTGATATATCTGATCATCTGGCTTCAACCGTAATTGGGGGTGCCTTCTGGACTGTTGTATCCTGAAAGGAGATGTGAAATCACACGTCTCATCAGTCATGCTCATCAATCATGGGCACTGCCCTCTTCCCAAGGGTTCGGATACAGGAGTTTCCTGGCCACAGAGAAGGGTGGGCTCCCAGTTTCCAGTTTATGGAAGTAATGAGAAACTGGAGGTCCTAGGGATATGTAGCCTTAGCAAAGCCTCTCAAACACAAGCCACTGAGTGGCACCAAACATTTGCACATAGTTCTGGCTGTGGTGCATAATTTGTGTCATTGTTCAGTTCCTAGAAATTGCAACTTCTGTTGTTTTAATGTATTGTTGTTCCACTGCAACACTTTGGAGCTTTAGCAAGGGATCAGGGTCCTAATGCACTTGGCAGAAAAAAATCTGTGCCAATAGCTAATGGGTGCAGAAGAAAACTCATTTTGAAGAGTTAAATGGTTTACTTTAAAAGTCTGTTATGGTTGCCTTCCTTATAACACCACCACCTCATAACAACACCTTAGATGCCTGGGATAGTGTTATGATGAGAGCAAACTAAAGTATATTTATAACAAGAATAGGTCAATGGTCCAGAGGGTAGTTTCCTATTATGGAAGGGATAAAATAACTAAAATCAATAAATCTCCAGATCATAAATGTAGCTACAGTCTGGGCAAGGTTGAGAAAATTATTAGCAGAGCCTCATGATGTCTGGATATTGTAGCTTGTAAATTTATACATACATATGTGTGTGGTTATGTACACGCTTGCTATTCATCCCCCATAGAATTCATTGAAATGGTAAGAGGAATGTGCATTTTAGTTCTACTAAAAAAAAATATAAGGAAGGGAAAGGAAAGAAAAGGAAGGGGCAAGAGAAAAACAATAATTCCCAAGAAATGCACATAGTTTTACTCTATTTGCCTTTCAGCTTGTCTAGGTGATACACTTTTTCATACTGCTGTATCTGTAAATAGGTGTAACAAAATGGCTGCATGTACTAACCAAAGGTCTGTGAACTGTTGTGCCACGTTAAAAATACATTTGAACCTTTCCTGATCATTTCCTTCACTTACACCTGCATTGCGACCTATCATCTTTTTTCATTATTTCCTAAAAATATTTCTGAAAATATGGAATTCATCTTTTCAAAATTCAACCCTCTGAAGCTTTGTTGTTCAAGCCAAATGTATTTATTTAGACTCCCTTTATTGTCTACCGAAAGAAGAGGTAGCTCCAAAGAATACTTCACCTCAAGTGCCTGACTCTTTCATTTCTAGATCTACCTGTTTCCTTCCTTGTTGGTCACTCAGGGAGACTTTGATTAATCACAGAAACTCACAGAATCACAGAATGGTTGAGGTTGAAAAGGACTTTTGGAGATCATCCAGTCCAAACCCCCTGCTCAAGCAGGACACCTAGAGCACATGGCACAGGGTCACATCCAGATGGGTTTGGAACATCTCCAAAGGAGACTCCACAACCTTTCTGGGCTGCCCGTTCCAGGACTCTGTCCTCCTCACAGTAAAGAAGTTCTTGATAGCTTTCAATATTAGATAGGATAAATCCGACACACTCAGTCTTCTTCCCACATAATTATAATAAATAAGAGTTTCAAATTCACATAAATATGTGAAATATAACTGAAATTTATGTTTATGCTTTAGATACCACCAATAGCTAGGTATTTTCTGTCCATTTGCTGCTCAGTAATATAGTATAAGAATATAATGAGAAAAAAACTAATAGCCTCCAACGATAGAGCATTTAAAATTACGAGGTGCTGGAGCTGTATTTTCTACAAGCTGTTTGATATATTTTCTAGAGATGAGCTCAATCTCAGGCTTGACTAAATCCAAATACTCACTAATTTGAGAAGAGTATGAGCCTTGTATTCAGATGTGAGCTTTGTCCCCCAGGCAACTTTAAGATTGAACTGATTAGGCTTTCAAAAGATATGACTTTTGATTTGGAAAGCTTTTGGTTTTTTTTATACTAAAAAAAAACTCCAGAGAAAGTCATGATGCTCTGGTGTAGCTGGTGATTCCAAGACCAGAGTCACCCATGTTTTCATTGATTTCACTTTTGCTAACCTCATTATTTTGTTTGTTTCTGGTTTACATTAAAAAGTCATTTGGTGAGAGCCAAAATAACAAAGCTTAGTTTCCTGTGTGTTTGTGCCTACTATCCCCACAGTAAGGACAGCAACCTCATGTTCCTTTTCATCTCTCTGGTGGTGGCTCCATAGACCAAAGGCTTCCCTCATCACACTGTTAACTCTTCCCTGCATGTGAATGTCCCTTCCGTGGTGATGTTTCCCATTCTTTACAGATCCCGGATTGTCTTGCACGTCCTGAACTCCTTCCCGTGCCCCAGTGCTCATAGGGTAAAGTCTTTGGGTCAGCCTCAGAACTATGGTATGGGCAGTATGTCCCTTGCCTCACCACTGTGACAGGAGCCAAGTAATCAAATCGTGTCTCTTACCCATTACCATGTAAATTTACTGATGAACAGGATCCATCATCAGATGTATTTTGTGTTCTGCCTTGGTTGTGAGAAATATCTCTCTTGGAAACAGCACCCAGATATGATAAAAACTCACTGAGAAAAGAAGATATTGTGGGCAACATCTCATAAGCATGGAATATACTTTTCTATTCACAGGATATTATTTGTTATAAAAAACATTTAAGAGATCAGTGATTTCTAAAATGACTTTAGGTATTTGTCCTAACAAACTGTTAGCAGTTATAAATAAGGAATGTGTTAAAACTCTTGCCAATTAACCCAACCAACGTGAAACTGTATGAGCCTGAAGAGGCAAGAATTTCTGTAGCTGAACCATTTTAAAAGAACTTAGTTTAACAAGGGTGTAGAAGAAAGCATGGAAAAGGAGCCAGAAAACTTATGAGTAAATGAAATACCTCAATGTTCAGAGACTAAGTTGGTGTTTTTAGGAGCTGTCAGAAGATTTATTAAGTCTTTTAACTTTACTACATGCAACAGAAAAATTTAAAAACTATACACCAAATCAGAGGCCATAGGAGACTCAAGAGAATCAGCAGGCTGCAGAAATTGCAAAGCACTGAGCAGCCAGTTTTCAGACAATCCAAAATTATCTTGGGAAAGTTACAGGACTTCTCAGAATGGCAATAATAAGCTCATATAAAAGGGTGCTTTATAGAAATACTATTCCCATCCATCCCTATCTGTTAGGGCTGTGGTGATTTCAGCCAGGAGGAGCAATCAGGTTCTAAGGGGTGGGAGAAGGTTATTCAGATGGCTGGCACCAGGCACGTTTACAAGATGCTGGAGCTAATCAGGCCAGAATCAGTGAGGATACTCCAACAGCGAGCCCAGGCAAAAGCTCACTACTAACAGACAGCCTTCCCCAAGTGGTCATCAGCCCCTGTGTGATAAATAGCTGTTTTTCCACTTTTTTTTTATTTTTAAAATTTTTCTCCTAATATGTAGACATCTGTTTAGAACTAGCCACCTAGTCTCCTTCTGTGGCATTGATAGATACCCTGGGGATGAGTCTTCCTACTTATTTTGGGGACTTGCTTGTAGAGTGTCCTTGGGGTTGCCTGTGTCTTTCGCCTAAGCACAGAAGGAGGCTAGATGATGCCAGATTTCTTCACAGTAAAAGAATACATAAATCTCACAACTTGA
>JAUBOD010000696.1:550142-570163 GCA_032353885.1 Nothura maculosa | reverse complement strand
TTCGCCTAAGCACAGAAGGAGGCTAGATGATGCCAGATTTCTTCACAGTAAAAGAATACATAAATCTCACAACTTGACTTGATGGTGATTTCTAAAAAGAAACTGAATGGGAAAATAATAATAATAATAATAATAAAAAACAGAGATAATAGGCCAGGATTTTGTTAAGGTATCAGTGGCTTGGCCTATCAATTCTGGTAAATGGGGAGCCAGAGGAGCTGAAATTTCCTCAAAGCTCTTTCAGCAGAGGGCAGGAATGTGACTCCACAGGAGCACCAGAGCCGAGAGCTTGTGATGGGCTCAAGCAGCCTCAAGAACTGCAGCAATAGGTCCCCTAAGGGGTCACTGCGGACCCAGACGTCTCTTCTGTTAGTCAGGATCTATTCCTGCCGCAACAGCACCCGCCACAAGATGCTGCCAAACCAGAGAAGACCTCAGCCAGTAATTACCCGCTTGCAATCTATTAAACCTAATCCCTTTATTACTAAGTAATGTTGAATACCCAAGGAAGCAGCTGGCATTCAGTCTGTTCTGCGGGTTGCAGCAGATTATAGGGATGTAAGCTAGTATGATGCAGTAAGTTTTACATATGTAGGATAAGTTTCATAATATGTACCATGAAATTCTCATGTAATATTTCTGACATTTGCATGGAATATTGCACATACAGTTAAGAAAATATTACAACCACATTTTTAACAACACCTCTGTTTAAAATCATGCACAGCATGTGCAAAACAGTGCAGTTAATTTCCTCCTATCAGAAGTGGTGGCGAACTGGGACAGCCCATTAGGCCCAGATAATACTGTAAAGAGTTGTTAAGAGATACCCATATGGTGCCAGCCTGAGCTTGAGCTGATTATGGTACCCAGAGAGATATTTGCTGCAGGATGTCCCAAGTTCATGCTCACTGCAGGGACCAGGAGACAGAGGTTCACAAGATGCTGGTCAATGGTGGCCTATTTTGACCCTTGCTTTTGCATCTGATGGAGAAGGAACTAGTGAGGGTCACACTGCTGCTTACTCGTCCTGTGACACAAACACAGGAAACACAGAAACATTTGAGCTATGGAAAATAAGATCTTTTCTTTGCACATCAGGAAGTGATTCAACTGAAGAAATGAAGGTAATTTTAATTCTAAACATTTTCCATGCCTGATTGCTACACTTTAATACATCTACATGAAAGTTAGACTATTGGTTAAATCAAAATAACTTTCTCTGATATATATTCCTTTATAAACTCTAAACTCACAAACAAGACTGGAAAAGTTTGACAAATATGATAGTCAGAAATGGAAGAAATAGAAATGGGAGCACTGTAAGTTAGACATAGCATCGATGAACTGTTATAACTGATTATTTTTACTGGTTTTGTGATAAGATCCAGAGGCCTCGGTGAGAACTAGATCATGCTGTGCATAAATACACATGCTTCCTATGGGCAAATGTAAACACAGATAGGCATAAAGTCTTTTGTTCCTAGAAGATCAAAAATGCTCCAAATTATTCCATTTTCAGATCAGTGAAAATTTTTTTTAATTAAAATAATGGCAAAAATTAGTCCTGAAGAAAGACAGAGGAGAGGAAGAAGACAAAAATAATCAGTAACCCTCACTTAGAGATCACAGAGCCTGGAGAATTGAGCATGAAAAATTACCGGATCGACTCTTGAGGTACTTAAAACCAACAAATACTGAACCTTTTAGTGCAATTTAACTACCCAGATCATTATTTAGTAAAAAATATAGCCAAAGCGTGCATAATCAAAGAGTTCCCTAAATTGCATGGAGACAGCTTTATGGTATTTGGCTTATACATCTGAGCACTGGCTTGTCGCCTATGGATGCATTTGAGACATTTGGCAAAATAAATAACAAATAATAAATACTTGAGCATTTGATGTAGGGTTTTATAAAACCTTACTTCAAAATTAGTTCAGAATTGCCTGGGATGGGAAAGACAGCTTTCAAAATATCCATGAAAGAATTCAAAAATATTTACAGTTCTTTGCTTTAAAACAACATCATCTGGAAAGGGAGAAACCTGGAAAGTGTTAATACTGTGCAGGGCTGGGCGCAACCAGGGTGTGGGTGAGAGGGTTGCACAGGCCCATGGCTGATCCCAAGACCCAGGGCACTCATGCTAGGAGGGCTGGAGGAGCCCCAGCGGCAGTGGGGAGGGCACAGCTCCCCTTGGATCCCCGTCAGCTGGAAAAGGACTTGAGAATGAGCTAATTAAAATGCACTTCCAGCACGGTAAGGCAGTAAAATGAGCTCGTGCAAAGCTGATCTCATCTTCTATATATGGGGGGGATCTCGTGCTCTCCTTGGACCAGCACCCCGGTTTGCTAGGGCTCTTCTTGAGCAAAGGCAGTGTGAGTTGGAAGGCATCCTCCATCAGAAGAGCTGTGGGAGTCACTGTGCTGAGATGGAGAGGAGCCCATATCTCATCACCAGGGTCTGCACCCCAATGATGGGGTCAGACAGGGCGGTCTGGAGGGCACCAAAGGCCAATAATTAGGGCTGCACTGCCAGGCTACAGCTTGGACAAGGGGTCAAAACACGACAGGGAAGGCTTGAAGAGGAAAATAAACACCATTTTCCAACTAAGAAGTCTATGAATATGTGAAGTATCATCATTAGAAAAAAAAAAAAAAGATGGAAATGCTGTGTGGAGAGAACTTGAGCTGGAGAGAACAAAGAGCAAAGGAAATTGCTGGAGACCCTCTGTACCTTTGGGCACGTGGACATTTGTTCCAACAAGACTTTTCCTACTCATGCCCCTTCTTTCTGTCTCCTACAAGCAGTGACCGTGGCGATTAGGCTGCTCCTTTGGAAGAAGGAGGAAAATGCTCCTCTACCTTCAATGCTACAGGACGTGACCACTTGGGCACAGTGGGCTCCTGCATGTCGATGATGCCACTGTGCACGTGCCGAGGGTTGGCAAAGGCCCCGCTGTGCATTCCTGAGGGCGGCGCATCCACTCTACAAAGGGAGCACAGGGAGGCGCTTGGCGGGCAGTGGAGGTTCTGCCCTGTGTAGATTTGGCCACGTGCCTCGTGCTCACACGTGCACGTCACTGTGCACTGCTGCACGGAACCTCCTCCGACTTACGTAAAAATGTTTCCACTTAACCAAATTCAAATATATATATGTTGAAATTACAGACGGCTTCTATCTTTTCCAATCTCATCCTTTGCCGAAGGAAGAAGAGATGGGAGAAGGAATGAAGGGATGGGGACCCGCGGCTGCCCCGCCAGTGGCTCCTGCCTCGAGCTGGGGCTCGCAGCCTGTACCGCGTGCTGAAAATCACCGGGCTGCGCGTGACATGCAGGTTATTAAAGATTCTGCTTACTTTACAATGGTCTGTTAACAGCTCTAATGTCTTTAACATGTGCAGCCCATTGACTTTTAAGTAACGTTTTATTGAAGTAACTGCCGTGGTTATTAGGCAGTAAGATTTACGCTTCATTTTCAGTCCAGAATCTGGAAATCTGGAGAAAACGAAGGAGAGGGGGGAAAAAAATGCTGGAGGAGGAGGAGAATAAGTTCAGACATGACATGGACCAAGAGACAGGGAAGGTGCTGCTGGAGGTGGGTGCCACTGAGCACCGGTGGGATGTTGGCCCCGAGTTTGGGAGGAAATGATTCCCCCAAACCAGAGGGTGCTAAACAAATTACTGAGAGGCAAGAGAGAGGCAGCACCCTGCTCATCGGTGGAAATTCAGTGTGAGTCGCCTCCTCGGTATGAGTTAATATTTGCAGATGTGAACTGGGGGAGAGATTTGTGGCACGTTTGCATCGCAATGCGGTTTGCATTAAAGAACTGGCATTGGCTTTTGCTTGCTCAAGAATTAACATAAATCCTAAACCTTCATAATCCACTGACACTGGCATCAAGTGGGGTGTCCGAACGCGATGCTGCATGTTCCTGCTGGCCTGGCGTTTTGAAGTCTCACCCGCTGCACAAATCTCTTTTCAGCATGAGCCGAAACTTCTAAAATAACTTGTTAAGCAGGGATGGCCCGTTATTTTCTCCTATGCAGAATTTTACGAGGTGATTTTTTTTCATTCCTCAAACTGCTTCTTTCAATCTTGTCATTTTTCTGAGCCGCTGCTTGGGACTGGCTGGTGCGCTCAAGAGCCACGGCTGCTCCCAGAGAACTGTATAAAATTGGAGATAAGGCATTTTTGTACATTTATGGTAAAGCAGAGATTACAGCCTGGTCTTGGCCTGCATTAGTTCCTTTGTTTTCAGAGATGTAATCTTTCCTTTTTCATCCCATCACCCATGTCTGAACTGATGGAAGATGATTGTCTGTCATGGTCCAGGCTTAAGTTACCAGCCACTCAGCTGTACTGAGGCCTTGAGAAATGCACTAATATATTCACAACAGGAGGAAACTGCCAACAGAAACAGATCCTGAACTGGTTCCCAAACAGGATGACAAAAAGCGTCCACTCGGACCACACACAATTCCTCCGCTTTGCATGTGGGTCCCGTTGCATGCGCTTGCCTTGCCTTTGCTATATAAACAGACGACAACTGAGCTCTTTGCCCTGGTACACAAAAACTTCTCCATTTTAGTGAAATATTGCGCTTAACTCAGCACCTCAGAACTTGCCTTGGTAAAAATTGATGCATCGCAGGAAGATGTGTGCTGTGCCCCTTGGAAAATGCCCCTCCAGCTTTATTTCAGCAAAGTCTCTGAACTCCAGAGCAGAGTGAGGCACCTGCACATTTACTTCGTTCCCTGCAGCTCTAGGGAAATCTTTGATGTCCAGTGATTATTATTTATATTCCTGTGACTAAAACAAAGCATAAACAAAGCCCAACTTTGTGCTGAAGCTATAGAATAAGCCCAAACTGTTCTCTTTAAAGCAATGATTAATCCGTCTGTTTCTGAAAATATGGCTTTGATGATACGACACATTTAAGCCAGGAATACAACTACTTGGAAGGAGGATTTTCCAGCTCTGAGTGCTTTCTTCAGCAAGAGAAACTGAAATTCTGGGAAAGCAAAGCCTAGTCTTTGTAAAAAGAGGGTGATGAAATCTAAGTCACACAGACACAAACTATAAAAGTCTAGAGCCAGAAGTACCTGCAGAGCATCACTCTATTTCAGGCTAATTGTAAAAGCGCTCCGCTGTGTACCATGCACAGCAAGTTTATTATGGGCTGAAAACGCTTGGCCGTCCTAAATACCAACCCTAATATAAAGGCTCTATAGGGGACTTTTCCAATGCTGGCTAATAGCCTAGCCCAACACCTTTAATAAAATCAAGGTGACAGACCATGAAAACATTTACTTCGGCACTATAAGCAAATCTGATACTGTTGCTGAAAGATGCCTCAAGGCATCTGTGCAAGTCTTCAAGAGACGTGGCGCTGGTGCGAGTATGTGGGGGGGCTTGAGAGCAGCGAAGCCAGGGCTCCGTATGGACAGTGGGGCTGACTTTGATATCTTAGACCAGCTAGAAGCACAAAGAGCTGAGCTCAAATCCTCCGCAAAGATCCTGTGGAAGAAATTGTCATTTAACGGCAAAATTTATTTGCCCGTTAAAATCAGAGTGTTTTTCCTGCTCGATCACGTGAGTGGTGTGGTTTCGTAAATTAGCACTGCTGGAACATGAAGGAGTCGTAGGAACAAGCATGAAATTATTTCGCGCAGCAGTTTGTAGCTCACACTCCATCAAACCTGGCACTCAACGTGTAGGATATGCAACTTCTCATCTAAGTGGAAAAAAAAATTAAAAAAAGACAACTAAATACAGCTCACTTTTTTCTTATGTGCAAATGCTGTTTACCATATGAACAGCATGAGCTGTTTTTGTAAAGCCTTGGGCAGCAAGCAAGAAATCATAAGCCCTAACCTGGGTTCAGAGTTTTAGAGGGTTTTTTTCTATGTAGGAGAGTTCTGTGTAGTTAAGCCTCCATTTTTATGTGTCTGAAAATCTCAGATTTATTTTTAAAAACCTCTCTATTTTCCCTCCTTTCCTTTTTTAATCTACGCGAATAACTTCAGATATTTTGCATAATTTTACTAAGCATTTTCAGAAAGCTCTTTCCCCAATTAATTTCTTTTTATGCCATTTCACTGCATTTGCCATCAGATACTTTCACAACAAGAGCTGTATTATGTAATAGTGGGGAGGCTGGAAGTGCAAATAGTACATCGAAACATTTGAAACATAATATTAAAAAAAAACCTCTAAAGCTTCTTTTAATTTTAAGCAAATCAGCAGTCAAGCTTAGATTGATTTGTCAATATGAGCTTGACACAGCTCTACTCAGCTCTTTACCCTGGATACTTGTAGAACTCTGATACTCACAAAGTGCCTATTTAAAATAAAGTTTCATGGGGGAGAACATGGGAACGAGGAAAGGGAGAGTGGTGGATTGCTCAAGTTGGACTTGAATCGTAATTTTACATAATCAAGACAACCTTCTATGCTTTCCTTTCCAATGAGACAAACAATTAAAAAAATACATAGTGCTAAAAAGAGCAAAATAAACAGCACTCTTCTGTGCCAAATGTTAAATATGTAACCTGCAGTATGCAGGAGGAGGTACGAAAAATGCTACAGCAGAGTGGCCTTTTTCGCTTCATTATTCCAGAGCATGTTGTTAAAGACAGGGTGGGGGGAGAAGAGAATTATTTAAAAAGATCTAAAAGAAGGCTGAACTTTCCATCTTGAGGCAACCATAAGCTTAAAATTCAGCCATGTGTAGCAAGGTCCCGTAAGACCTATAAACTGCTTAACTCCCTCTTAATCAGTTTTTTGGGAAGTTTTAAGAATTACTTGGCTTGGGCTGCTCCTCTGTACAGAGATAGCATGTCCCAGGCAGAAGGTAAATTCCCATTCCCAAGAGAAATTATATGCAATATGAAAAATTAGTAACACAGAAACAGATTCCTGCCTGAATCATGTGACATATCAATATTGCTCATTTATTTCCAGTTTCTGGAATCTTCCTTTTCATGCTTTGAGAACCAACAGCAACATGATGAAGTTATGCAGGAATAGTTTGTGCAATGCTCAGGAACCATGACAATATCCGATCTTTCAGTTGTGGTTGGAATAATGCTGGATCATCTCTTTTTTTTTGCAGAAAAGCAAATCATGCACAGAGTGTCGCAGTGACTGAAGGGATCCCTCTTCCAGATTTTGGGACAATGCCTGTCCCTCCGAGACCATGTCCCTCTCCTGCTTCTACCTCCTTGATGATCCTGATTCTGGCACAGACTACTGTGCCAGCATCTTGTCCTTCTGCTGCCATGAAATTGTGGATGTGGAAGGGGTTAATCCATATTTCCTGGTGCCTAAGGCATGCCAAGCACTTACCACAGCCAAACTGGTGGGTGCTCCCGTGCCATGTACTGGGACTTAGAGATTTCGGGATGTCTGGATTTGGAGACACTGCTGGAGAGGAGTGAAGCGGTTTCCTAAAGCTGTCTCTCCCCGTCTGTGTCATGGATCGGCTGAGTTGTAACCTCTCCCGCTTCCGAAACGGGAAGCACAGTATGGCCTTTAATAGCTAAGAAGATACAGCTTTTTTTTTCTGCTGTGGATTTAATTTAAAACATTGTTCAAAGATTCTGTCGAAACGCTGCATATTAGAAGTGGCTGCGGCTCTTTTTACCCTTAGAGCTCCAGTTACTTCCACTCTCTCTCCATTTTCAGCAAACGAGAAGATGAAAGGAAACTTTACGTTTTTATATGAAGGAAAACAAGCCCAAGTGTTTGAGCAGCCATGCCTCTTCACTTACTTTTAGGAAAAGGCTTTTTATTTTTCCCTTCCATCTCTTTGTGGAATCATAAGGCAAAGAGCTGCGCCTTGACCTGAACTCTATGAGATTTGGCGTCAAGGGGCCATGGGGATTTTCATTATTTTAATTCCTTATTAAAATTTTATTCTGGATTGAAATGAGACAAAAAGGTTCCCGGACCTCATTTTATACCTTCATTTCCTCGTTTGTTATTTTGCTTTGAAAATATAATATTGAAGCTGAGATATGGCAAGGTTACTGTCTATCTATTTATTTATTTTTTACTTTTATTTAGCTCCTTTGCAATGTTACGAAGTTTAATGGCAAACAGTTCAGATCCATGCCTAATACAGATTAGAAGAAAAGAATAAAATAAAAACCACAGCTTTTTAATGTTTAGAAACACCTCAGGTTGAGCATTCTCTTTCCGCTATTTTTTCAGTCAAAGTTGCCTGTCGATTTTCATGTGTGTGACAAGCTCAGCGCTCAGGAACAGCTGAAAAATGTTGGGCTTTAAGTGTTTCAGCGTACTCACTGACATTACCGACTGTAACAGGACATCAGGTCAGAACTCAGCTTTTAAATCCCCCCCAATACATATTTACATATACAGTGCTTTAAAATTCGAAGTGTGACTTCATAGTCTATCAAAAAAAGAAAAAAAAATTAAATGTCTGTTTTTAGGCACAAGGGCCAGAAATGCAGTTTAGGAAAATCTGTCCTAAAGCTTCTCTGCCCAGTGCAAACAAACCTAAACCTGCCACGGCTGAGCAGAGGGAAGAGTGTGCCGCCTATGGAGGGAAGAGCTGAGCAATATCCGCACAATATCCGCACACTCGCTCGATGCACCTACAGTTCTCTGTCATTTTCCTCTCACAACAAGAATCTGCTTACTGTGAGCTTGATGTTATTTGGCACAAGAGCTAGAGAGGCAGTTTAGAAAAATCCTTATCTCTGTCAGTGCTGCCATTATTTTCAATATACTTGAGCAAAGGAAATGGAAAAAAGGGAACAGAAATATTCTTTGAGTTTGGGGCATTTCTATCAGATGCTTCATTGTTGCTAAAGCTAGCATTACCGATAAAAATGGTGCTTAAAAACAATTATGTTGCAGTAGTGAACAGTCTCAGTCTAATATATAGTATTTTAAATGGTGGATAAAAGGAATCATTTTCTGTCTGTTCCTCAAAAACATACATATTGTATGTCCTTAAAATATAAAATGCAAAGGAGTCCAGACATGTTTTTCATAAAATTGATATATATTTCAACAAAAACAAATAAAGTGGATTTACTCTACGTTTACCCCAGCATAAATGAGTTGAAGACAACTGTTGTGGATTAATGGAGGTCAAGTGTAACTTTAAGTACTGATTTCCAGTTACTAGAGTTATTTGAGTTAATTAAATTAAATTTTGTTAATTTCCAGCGAGGCAGTTTTTTGCATGCATACTGCTTCAAAAAAACCAGAGTTCAGCCCTAAATGAAGTTCATCATCCAGTGGCTTTTCCAAAAAAAAATAAAAGAGTAGGTCTGCATTAGAGCTGGTTAGTGTCTACCGTGAAGGAAGAGAGATTTTTCTGCACTTCTCCCCATGGAGCTGGGACCAACGGAGCTGAGAGGTGGCAGCATCGTTAAGAAACACAGGGCGATGCAGAGAGCTGAGATGTGGCACGGACTTGCTTTAAGCTTGCAGGCAAAACTGGTTCTTGATTGCTGTTACCAAGTACTAAAAGAGCAGTGAAATTTGTGAAACTTTCCAAACGTCTCACATGTTTTAGTTCGGGCACTCGTCTATTGTTTACAGATTGGAATTTGGCTGCCCTGCATCCCTAAAAATTGTCCCCGCAATTTCAATCAAGGGGAAAAAAATATTCACTTCATATCTAAATACATTTAACATTACAGCCGTTGTAGAGAGGCAATAACAGACTTTATATCATGCAAATATTTTGATAGCTAATTCATGTTAAAAATTGAAATGTTAGCACCTTGAAAATGTTCTTTTAAAAATCGTCTCCTTTTGGCTTGCACAGCATCAACATTCACAAATGAAAAATCATCTAAGATTCCTCTTTATTTTCTAATTTATTCATGCAGGCTAAGAAATGTCGGCTGAAACTTAGACCAGCAGATGAAAATCATAACACTGGGGCAGGGAAGCCAAGTGAATCTGCAAAATCGTTGTATTGAGGTTGTTTCTGCCCTGGTTCTTTCGCTCAACATAACAAAATCTTACGATTCAGAGAATCAAACAAAAAAATAAAGCCATGAGTAAATTTCGAGAGAGATGAATTTCTAGCAAATAAAACCAATGCAATGGCTCACATGTTTCTTCTCAAGTTAGAATTGAAGTTATATTCCTGAAAAATATATGGGAGCCAGAGCGGTTGCAGATAAACCAGCTCCTCTCATCATGCAGCGGTCTCACCATGTGGTGGCAGCCTAAGGCATGTGTTCACCAGGCATTTCAGCCCTGCAGCCGCCGCCAGAAATAAATATCCTGCTCTCCCAAATGCTGCTGTGCTGATGCTTTCCTATTTGCAGGCAGCAAGGAACTCCATTGTAAAATAATAAGCACTACACCTTATCTATCGAAATGTTGGCAATTCTTTGTTAAAGGAAAGTGAGACAGAATGAGAAGCAATTTCAACGTATCTGCAGCATCAAAACACCTAATAAGATCTACTTAAATCATTTGGAAATATCATTGATATAATGCCTTCATTTTCTGCTGCGGTTTGGGTGAATGTTGTCTGAAATCTTTGTGAAAATTGCATGAGCAGCTTCCTGTCTCTTTCCCCACCATACCCTGCCTTTTTTCCTCTTGCTATTTGCGTATTTTTTCTTCCAAAATATTCTACTTCAGTAGCAAGCTACAAACAAATTCATAGCTTTTTTAATGGCAAAGACCTGTTTTGTGCAGTACCCTACTCTGGTGCTGTTGCATATTGTATCTCTATGATAAATTTACTGTCTTTTTTATTTTTGTCTTTTATGCCTTAAGGAAACATTTTGGAGAATGTAACAAAAACAAAAAGGAAAATCTTCCTTCATTTTTTTAGCATCATCATAAATATGCGTACCACATTGCTTCAGAACTCAGATGGGCAGAGAAAGAGTAGCTATTTTTAATGGACCTACTCGTGGGATGTTCATTTTAGATCTTTGGTGCGTGTCACTGCTGTAATATCATTCAATCCTGATATTCAGTTCCAATTTTCAATCCTTATGAGCAGTCTCTTTGCCCCTTGTTCGCCTTTCCATCTGTATAAACTTTTTTGAATGGTCTTCACATTTTGCACTGCTCTCAGGTACATTTTCCCTTCACCTAGTATGAGGTTAGCCTGTCAGGACCTATGTTAAGCGTTTCTTAAATAGCTTATACACACATTTAATTCTTTGAATCCCCTTTTCCTGTATTCTTCTAATAAATTCTACTGCAATTCCTTGGATTCTCACCAGATCTTTGGGGAAAAGAAGTAAGTGCAGTTGCTGCTACCAGTACTATCACTTAATGCCCCGTTTAACTTTGTCTCCTCTTTTCTACCCGTTAACAAAAAGGTTAAGCAACCCAAATATGCTCAGACTCTGAACACTTCTTGCTGCCCTCCTTCAGCACATGAACTGATTTAAACCATCCTCCCGATGTCTTGCGCACCAGTCAGTTTCCATTCCACGTGACAGTAATCACATCCAAACAACAACAAAAAAGAAGGAATTAACCAAACGTGACGTTTCATGACACAGTGTATCAGATGCTTTCCGAAATTAAAGGAAGCCACCCACAGCTCAGGAACCCCCGCTAGGCTCATCACCCCCTTTCCTTCTTTGAAGCTGGGAAGGAGGACGTGGCTCCCTGACGGAAATGCCACGTCTTCCAGCCCATCCTTGATCCCAGGGCGGGCATTTCTGGTGGGATCCTGCACCTTGGTGTTGGGGCAGCTGGTGTGGCCCAACAGACGTGATGCCGCTGGGAAGGGTGGCATGTGGGGTGGCTGAAGCAGGGGAGAACCTCCTCTGGGAACGTGGCAGGGTTCTCAGAGGACACGGAGCCACGGTCCCACCTCGGCCGCAGCAGCCAAAGGGAGCTCCGGCCCCGCTGCGCCTCGCATGCGTGCGGCTCAGCTTGCACTAATTCAATCAGGACAGTCACGTCGCAGCCATGTGGAGCCAGTTACTGAGTCACAGTGAATTACTGAGGAAAGGGTTTCATAATTAAAAAGGACAATAAAACGAAGAGCTTTCCACAACAGTGGACTCCAGAGTTATGATGATGACATATGGGGAACAAGAAAACGATTAAGCTCGGGATGAATTTTGGGCAGGGGAGCACTTCTGCAGCATGGGGCCCGTACCCTGGGGCAGCTTGGTGCAATACGGTGAAGGGCAGGACGCGGGATGGCAGCGCAAGAACGTCCCATAACCCTGGGTGGCTCCAGGGAGGCAGGCAGCACTTGGGAGCTGCCTGATGTTTTCATCAGGCCTAGGCCCAGGCCTGAGGATCCGCTGAGGAACTTGGAGGGGAGGAGACATTCAAAAGAGTGGACTTTGGTGAGGAGGCCATGGAGGCTGAACATTAACTCAGCAGGGCTCCTGCTGCCCCAAGTGCCCAGGGCACCTTGTCACGCTTCATACAGGGCCCAGCTCCTGGCATCAACCTCATCAACCACCCTCTGAAGCCCGTGGGCCAATTGGCATCAAGGAGCTGAAGCAAATGACTCTCCTGATAGGGAGAAGTGTGGGGAAAATAAGCTTGCAAATGTGGGGGCTCTGGCTCAAGCTGTCCTGCAATGATTTGCTTTCTATCTCATTCTCTGAAGTGAGCCATGTGATCTGTATTTTCTTCAGCATCCATGCCAACTCCTCACAAATTTCTTACTCAGAGCCAGGCACATGATTATGGGGCTATCTGAAACTTGATGGTTCAGTGGCTTATCATTTAAAAAATAAAATAGAACAACCTCCCAGATCAATAAGGAAAAAGTGGATTAGATGATGCTAGCTGGCTTCTCTGTATGCAATATGCCTAGCTGATTGCCAGTGCACTAGAAGAGTTGTCATTGGAAACACATTCTTGGATATTTTAAAATCCCAATATGTCACACACGTAGTCATCTGTTGTCTGGAACAAAATTTATAGTTATTTATCTTTTGAAATTATCAGAGCTTCCATATGTGGAAGAGAATAGGGTGTTACATCCTTGATGAAGACCTGAATTTTATTGCTGTCTTTCCTGATGAGGAAGTCAAAGCCCCTCTGTTCTGTCCTCTAAAATATGCCATAAAGATATTTTTGCAAAGTATTCTGAACTTCCACACACAGCAAACATTAATGATTAATTATTATTGTAATGCATCTGGGTAGTCCATAGGGTCTACATACTTACATTTAATGTTATAATAAGGGTACTAATTTAGCCTTGGAACATCTGTTGTACACTTGTTTCCTAGGCCAAATGAAAGTCCTCAATGGAAAGCCAAATCTGCAAGCGATCCTCACTTTTGAAATATAAAAGAGGTGAGTTGTGTCTCTATCTGACTATTACTAACTGTCAAAAAAGGGGTTTTAGCTCAATTCTTGATTCGCAGACCAGATCATTTCTTACAGGCAGTAGTTGTTTCTATATGTTGAGAATCTCCCATCAGCCAAAATCATATCAGAAGGAAATAATCTTTGAAAAGTGCTACTAAAAAGTGCCAAGGAACTATCATTACACATCCCAGCCTCAGAGATAGGAGGAGGAAGGAGCTCAGGACTCTATTATTCTTGCTAGAGGAAGGTCAGAGGTTTCACAGGTTAGCCTCCTCACAGGAGGCTTTAAACTTAGGTTAGGTCATGACTAACTTAAGTCATTTCAGACCTAATATATGCAGATGAATAGCATATTCTGCTTAAATGTTGCTCCTTGCTAAAATAACACTAACATCATGTGAGGGAATAGTTAACCCAAATGCTGATTATCTTTTGCATTTCATAACAGTATTGCTTTGTTCCCCAAATCTCACTTACAGTCCTTAGCTATGTAAAAGTGAATTTTTTTTCCTACGCCCACATTATTTTGGTACAGAACCATGTAACTAGAATTATGCAAATCTTTCGAGCAAAATCAAAACATGCCTGCATGCTGTAAACATGCTTTTGCATGTCTAAACACATCAGTGTATTGTCAAGGAGGTTTGCCTAAGACAAAAATATTAAAATAATAATAAAAAAGATTAGATTTCTGAGCTGAATGCTAAGAATCTTACACAGAGAAATCTATCACTAAATTCAGACTTTAACTTGACTGCACTTATTGCAGCCTATTCTGGTGGATACCAGTTCTGACAAAATCGGAGGTGTTTTCTAAGGTGTTTCTAATAAATCTGATTTACGAACAATTAATTGAATAGAGCAGGACCTTTTCAAGCATAACTTCCTCGTGCTTCCTATCCATGTTGGTGTAAGTGGGCTTTCATCCAGACACAAGAAACACATTAGACTTATAAAGATAAGGCAAATGCAGAAATTGCACTGAAGTGAGGGTTGATTCAGGTGAAGCTCTGCTTTGCATCTAGCATAGATCTGCAGCCACTGCACTTTCTTTTGTAGATCCCAGGTAAATGCAGCTCAAGGAAAACACAATGAATGGCTTGGGGCTGAACCAAGTTTCACTTTGAAACCATCAATCAGGCATAAAAGGGAGCCTAGCTTTGGGTATCTTAGAGAACCTTTTCAAGCAGCAGCTGAGTTTCACATTTACAATAAAATACGAAACCAAGGGAGTATTGCATAGCTGTAATGATCACTCCTATTGTCGCTGCCCATCCACCCATGGATACCTGTCACTTTGGTGAAAGAAGTGACACCATATCGTCCTAACCCACGAGGACAATATTTAGGGGTTTAATTGTACTAGGAGGCGTGAAAACCATTTCCCTGCCCGCTTGACACAAGCATTCAGGTCGATTCCCGTGCTTTGAGCTAATATCACACCTTAACGCTTGATAGTAATTGCTTGTTTTATAGTTCCCTGTCCAGATGCACTGTGAAACAAGGCAGTACCTTTAAGCTTAGCGTTTAATATCCGGTAATTCTAATATCTAAGTGAGAAAAATTGTATAGCAACATACATTTTTCTCCTTGATCTCATGGACAAGCATTGTCTCAAGACTGAAACATTTGACAATACATCCTCTCTTGGATCAAAGAAAGCTCACATCTGCCTCTCAGCTTGGCATGGTCATTTAAAACATCCCTTCCCTCCCCCGGCTCCAGAAAACAACTCTTAAACAAACCCCATACACAAAACCCACTAGAATCAGTACAAATTAATTTTTGTTGGCATTTAAAGCAAATTCCATTGAACTGACCACAAATATTTGAAATCTCTCTCTTGGGTAATAGCAGCACAATGGGACCGGGAAGGGAATAGTGCACACCTGGATATACAAACTCCCCAAATCAAAGGGTTAAAAACAAGGGATCATTTGTTCTTAAGGGATACAAAAAACACATTCACCAAACAGCTGCTTTGAGACTTGAAACAAAAGCTTGTAAGTGGCAGGTTTTAATACAAAAATATGAGAGGGAGGGAACATAAAACATCTCTGATTCTCATGTACCTTTCAGCATTAAATCGACCTTTTTCCAGCACCAGTGACCACTTAAGAGCTCAGTTTGCCTCTTTTTGCCTGACAGTTTTGCATCATTCATTCAAATCACTGCAGCTGATAAACAAAGGCAGAGCTGAATTATGTCAGCTCATGGCTACTGTTCCCCCATTGTTTATCACAGATAGAAGGATATTACTGCCTGCTTTGTGACCACTGTAGTTAAACACCTTAAAGCCTGTAAGTAAACTTGCCTGTAAATCAAAAAAGCAGAGAGTTTTCTCATTTCATCAAGTGCAGTTTTACTGTCTGCTGTCACCACAGCTGTCAGCAGGATGCTTAACTGCTCTAATTGTCTAAGGGCTCATTCCCTCACCCTAACTAATTGTTTAGATCTGCTAATCTGCATCCGTCATCTGTGAAGGGGCTAAGGCTGTTCTCATCTTCCACTTTATATGAATCGGCTATAGGGAGCCTGTAAGGGGATCTAGAGGCTTTGCCCAATACCCTGTGGTGAGAAGGTTGTTTGCAATTGGGCAGGTGAGCTGGTTGTGATGAAAATGGATTTTAAGATTCTTCAGGTTTTTCTGGTGATTCTATTTAAATGCCCCATGAGTTTGCCAAATATTTCTTATAATTAATATTGAGGCAAAATTATCTAGATTTGCAGTGGAATTCAAGTAGAATTCCTACTGAAACTAGGTCCCTAAATGGCAAATCCACGTTGTTTCTGTTCCTGGTGGGAAGATGCTAGCTGCTGACCCAAAGCTCTTCCACTATTGCAGGTTCTGTCCAATCACACAAAGTCATTTTTTCAAATATAAATTAGTGTCATTGTTTTTAGCTTTCTAAAAATCTGCCCTAGAATGTATCAATCTGCCTAGACTTCAACTCCAGCTCTTCACACTGAGCTATTACATAGCTTAGGTCTCCTTGTGAAATCTATTGGAAGTCATTATTCCTGTTAACCGTAGTTTTACTTTTCCCTTTGCTTTCCCTCTGTCTTCTTCAGCCCTGTCCTTTGCTGTTGTCTGTCCTTGCTTCCTCTTTCTTCACCTTGGCCTGATGCTGTGGCTGCCAGAATGGACTTTCTGAGGATGCTAAGGAAGCCACGTTGGAGAAGCCACGTTGGAGAAGCCACATGCAGCTGAGCATCAGCACAGCCCCTGCTGCTGGCCACAGAAACTGTAGCTACTGCCTACATGGATGTGGAAGGCTCCTGCTAGGCTGAGGAAACACATGAATGTTATTTAAGGTCTGTGGCCATTGGCACCCTGTAGTTTCTCTGATTAAGTATGTGCAAGGCCTCAGGCATGACCACAAGATAGTTATCATATCTGCTGCTCCTCTTTTACATTCCCCTTCATTATGGCAATTGGAAAGTCCTGCTCCAAGGAACTTGCAGTGTAATATGTGTAGATATGGTGAGCTCTATGAGAAAGGGATACTGATGATTCATGAAATACAGTACTGATAGATGTTCCTCAAAGGGTAAAAGCCTAAATAGCAAAGACAAGAAGGGAGTGGTAAGAAAGAAACAAGGTCATTCCTGTTTTTTGAAATGGAAAAGGTAAACACTTAACTCTATATTTTAACTCTTACAGACTAAAGTTAACTATTTAAAGTTAATCTGCTAAGCAATCCCTTCATAGACAATGAAAAAAGGGATTCTTATATTCACCTCTTAAATGAGAAAGACAATGTAGAGTAAGTGGACTCCTAATCTAGGCACTTCAGCTAAGTTTCCAAAGTGTAGTCGGGTGACTTTTGCCCTAAGAGATTAACTGAATTGGTCTCACACAGGAAATCCATGGCAGAGCCAGGAAGCAAATTTACTGCAGAGCCTTAGTTCCAAGACAGGAGCCCATAAAATCAGTAGCCATCCATAGCCAGGAGATGACCTGTCCTCTCCTGTGTTTACTATTTCTCAGTACAGCTTTATTTTCACAAGAAGTGATTATAGCACTTTCTATAAAACCTCATTCCTCATTTTACAAAAAAATGTTCAAATCTTAATAACGGTACAATTATGAGAAAGGAGGTTTTAAATGAGCCAAGTCTGTGTGCCAAATAGATGAAGGAATCTTTGAAGTGATCCCACCTTTGATTTATGTACTGGCTAAACCTTGAGTTTCAATCTAGATTTCCTCAGCAAATCTCTTAAATCAAAAGTTTCATTGCATTGCAGCTCAGGAATTAATCTGACTGTGAGACTAAGGGGAGAAATATTGTACCGCAGAACAGTAAACTGCTGTAACTCTGAAGTTAAACTCAAACTAAAGAAAAACACGCTTTACATTAATAGTATGATAGGGCTTTAGCCAGCCCACAACTTCCTCCTGATTCTTGGCCTGAAACCTTGTTCTCAGGGAGGTTTCTGATTTGGGCCAAATGTTTGCTGAAATGTGTCCTTTATTTGGGGCTGGGAGCACAGGCTCCAATCAGCCTGACAGGGAGGACAGCGCAGTATTTTAGGCAGAACTTATCAAAATATTATGCGCTTATTATGTTTCATAATTGTTTTGGACCTTTCTTTTCCTTGCAGTAGAAATCTATTTTGGCTCTACAGTTGCATAGCTCTGACACCTCAGATATGTTCTCACAGTTATGAGGCAGCTCTGAGACTCTTTTCTTTAGGAAACCAATTTGGCAGAGTATTTAAACAAGGGCTAAAACTCCTCCCTCTTCAGCAAAATACATTGGGCAAGGACACAATATGCAGGACTTCGAAGTTTGGATATATCAAAAATGTCAGACATAGTGGTTCTTTGGTGGCCCACAGTTTGTTTTGAGTGGCTCCAGCTCTTGTCATTTATGCAGCTCTTTTCTCTGCCTTTGCTTTATGATTTTTTTTCTCCCAGAGCTGGACTCTGTTGTCACTTGCTAGGTCTGATGCTGTGGTGCCTCAGGTCCCCTATGTGTAAAATGCTGGTGATGTAGGAGCTCCCTCAGACGAAGATGACAGCACAGGAATTGAATATAGCATTGAATCGAGTAACCAAACTACAACATTTTAAGGTAACCATTAAGCTTTCTCCAACTAATACAGCATAGCTGCTCAATAACTTTTGCAATTGCCTTTAGTAACTAGCTATGTCTGTTTTGACATCTGCAAGGAAGGTCAAGAAATTTTATTGCTGAAATGACTAAGGCCTCATGCACCCCAAGTTATAACAAAAAGAGAAAAGGTTTAGAAAAATATAAAATGAATAGGGCTCTACTAGAGGTCCAGGAGAACAAGCCTGCTCGCCTCTGTCGGGTCTCAGGTTAGCTGAGGGCAGAAGCAGGATTATTTTGGAGACAGGGAAAGGGTAGAAATGCTCAGGGAACCAGCTGTTCTCTGCCTGGGCTGGTAGTCGAGAGGGATGTCAGCAAAGGAAAGCAAATGAGTCTGAGGAGGAAGGCTCTCAGTGGACACCCAGCCGGCCAGGACCAACCTGACCAATGCATATGTCATGCATATGTAAGGGACAGGAGAAGGGGACTCAGCAATAAAATGAGCCTTTTTATTTTTGGTAGGGGGGAAACTGAGCAGAAAGTGGCCAGGCACAGCCGTCCTGCTACACTTGGCATGAGTGCTATCTACTTTCCCTGGGTCTGAGAGGGCATGTGAAGAAATAGCAAGGAAGGGAAGGAATCTGTAGGGGCAGGAGGCCCTTAGGAAAAATGCCTGTGTGTTATTACCGCTGTGCAGCCCTCAGTCAGCAGTCAACTCCAGGAACATTTGTACCCTCCACTTGTGGGAACAGATGTTAAAGATGTCAAGGGAGTCTAGAAAGCCCTCTGCAGTATGCAATTCCACCAGGCTTCTAGCAGCTTCTCCCTGCTTTATTAAATTCTGCCTTCCTGTTAGTGGTGTCTCTAACAATTCACTGTTCCTTGATACTTCAAGCCTCTCAGCATTGTATAAATGCAGTCAGATTTCTTTTCAAGTCATCTCATATATCATGTGTTGGCATCCTAGCTGGCCAATGTCTTTGGTAATTATTAGTGTGAGAGATGCTATAGAAGAAAAATGAAATGTGTGAGAAAAACGAAAAATTTGGAAGACATGATGACAGGAGCAGTTGTGACATATGATGTTTAAAGCAAATGGTATTTTTACATTCAGTACTCCTTTGTGCATTGATTTCAATTAGCATTGCGTGTTGTTTTATTCTATTAATATTACATATGTTGCCTATATGAATATGGATTGTTATACAGTGCTTATGCATCCTTAATGCATAAAATAATTTCCTGGGTTTATGTTTTGACGACAAATTAGAATGTGCTTGAATTACACAAAATCAGGGTTTTCTTCAAAATGCATTTGCACACATTTCCTTGAGTTTTAGTAGCAGTCAATGCATTGATTACATTTTAGAGGTTTTGTTTTTAGCTACTTTATTTTCTTATGTGCAAATTTAGAGTTATTAATTGTAATGTATTTAAACACAAAATATACTAGAGGATGGCAGCCTCTCTGGAAGCTGTAGGCTCAAGCTCTGCTTGCATCTCCAGTGCTTGTAGTGGCTGCCATGTGAGTAGCATTAGTGCTGTTCAGAAAAAAAAAGAGTATTAAAAAAAAAAGAAAAAAAGAAAAGAAAAGAAAAGAAAAGAAAAGAAAAGAAAAGAAAAGAAAAGAAAAGAAAAGAAAAGAAAAGAAAA
>JAUBOD010000696.1:526738-536806 GCA_032353885.1 Nothura maculosa | reverse complement strand
TAACCCATAAACTATATTTACAATTATTGCTCATATTCATCCACTGACACATTTCAAGCACTTATAGATGCTTCTAATAGTATGCCGTAAATCACCCTAAAGCACTGGGATACAATTTTTAGAGTTCAAATGGGAATACTCAGTAGATGTGAGTGTCTGCAGGATCAGGACCTACTTTCCAGAACAGGTGCTTAAATGAAATGATGAAGTCATTATAGTTCAGCAACTTAATGCAGAGAAATAGCTCACATTATTCTAGTGCCTATAAGACTCTGGCATAAGTGCCTAAATTAAAAATTTGAGAATGTATTAGGTAGGAGGATTAGAAGTGGCATTTCACCAGGGGAACATTTTGTGGATGTGGGTAAAAAAAAAAAAAAAAGCTTCTATATTTGTGTACATACTGGTATTATTTGCTACCTGGAAGAGTTGCATGGTTTTGACATCACTTTCCCTTTTTTTCTGCTTTTGAGTTTGCTCCTTTTCTGTGCTGCTGGCCTCCTTAGCGCTCTGCAAATCCAGGTTTGCTCTTGAAGCCTGCATGTGTTCAGGGAAGCAGAGAATGTCCATTGCAAAGGCAATATAGTGCAGCCTTTGTGGTCGAGAGTGTGGGAAACTCCATTTAGCTCCTTTTCATGACAGAAGCACTGAACCACATTAGCACAGAAGGAAGACACAGAACACGTTTAATGGTACTGCAATGCTTTGTTTATCCTTGACTAAGCCTGCCCGGCTTCCAAATGAGCCTGCTATGCAACGTGACTACATAAGGTTAACTGCTGGGTACATTAAGTAAAATACGCTCTCTTAGATGCTTGTTTAAGTCATCATTTCTGATCATTTATCAGACTTAATGTGCTACAGCAGACTGCGGGTCACAATGTGTCATTTCCAAAAGAACTTTGACTTTTCCCTTTCCAGGGTCAGGAACCGGTAATGTTTAGCTGAGATCACTGCATTGCACTTCATAGTTTCCAGTGGATCCACGGAGGCTTTGGAGACCAGCTTTTGCTAGACCAGGGTGCTAGCTCTGCGTATTGAGGGATTAAAATCTGAGGCAACTATTTAAGTACAAGCAGTCAGCTGAGATTCGAGTTGACTGAAAAAATGCCCGCTTCATTTTCCAGGAAAAGACCATGAGAAATACAGGAAGGGTATTTATTTTTCCAAACTGATAGTGGGATTTTTCTCTAGAGAGAAACACTGAAAACAAACAACTTCACCTCATGGTTTGATTCAGGAGAATTACCTGACTCTGAACATTATTAGCACAGAATTCAAGAACAAATGATATGAGTTTGGGAAAGAATTTTTCACATATGTGAATGTTTCTTCTAGGCTCATTTCAAGGTTAAACAATAGGGCTATTTATCTGGTGACTTCTACAGCTAAGTGAATTATTTGCAGGAAAAAAAGTTTGCTTGATGACTTTTACTTTCCTTTTCTAATTTGGAAAATATGTGGATTTTTCAGATCTATTTTTTTTTACAAGCTCGGGTCGTATTGGTAGGGATTAGACAGCGATCTGAAGGAGAAGAACAGACGTTTTCTGTTGTCTACCATTTTCTTTTTATGTGTCAGGCTTTAGTCTGTTTTCAACTGCATTTGTGTCACCATAACAGAGAGAGAGTTAGAGGAGTGGCTATATTAAACACATAAATCATGGAGCTAATACGATATGCTGCAAGAACTGTGCCACACATTTTTCCTGAGTTTCAATCCTTTACTTGCATTTTACGTGGCTACATAAATACCACAGGTGAAAGCGGCACTACTGCCAATATTATCTGATACTTCTCATTATAAGATCTTGCTTTTGACTGCCAGTAAATTTACCAGAATAACGAGTCATTCCTTAGCTGGATACTGACTGGCGACTGGCAACTCTGTCCTTAGGTGAGACAAAGTCCTGTGAGAAAATAGTATGCAAACATGTAATTGAAATCCCTTTTGGAGTTGTATATGTTTAAGGGCACTGGGCAAACTAATGTTGCTCAAAGATTGTGGTTCTACCATCTCCTAAAAATTCCTGCACTTTTTTATCTTAACAATGTTCTTTTAGTGCAGCTTGTGGGGATGTGGTAATTAGATAGCCATCATAAAATTCTGCAAGTCCAAGCTGAAATCCTTTCAGATTTATGAGGAACCTAATTTGTGAGAAATCTAAAACACCACATATTTGAGGTACTATACAGAAAAGATCTTTGAGGTTGTTAGGATTATTTGCTTCCTTTTTAAATGCTCATTACCCTAAAATGGGTCCATTTCAAAGGGAATAAAATAACATGGGGAGATCCCATCTGAAGGCATTTTTAACCAGCACTGTTACGAAGAGTTACCTGCCATCTCCCGGTGTGTCTGGAAATATAAACTGTAATTTGGGAAGGAAAAGCTTTAACAGGTTTTAACAACTTGCATTTAAAACTGTGACTAAGAAAGCTAGCTTTCCCTTCCCCTAAGACAGACTTGGTGATGAAGGAACTAAGGAGGGTAAAGAAAAAAAGATCTGGTCAAAAAAGAAAAAGAAAATGAGTTAAATTAAAAAATCCCAACCAACCACCACCAGTTCTTCTCGCCACCTCCTAAGAATAATAAACACAGTAGGAAAGTGATTTATTTTCTTCTTTTTTAATTAAATATTTAGTACTGACACCGAGGATATATTCTGTCTCTAAAGAGAATTTGCTTGTGCCATTAATTTTGCTGTCATGTCCAAAGTGTATGGGGCACCGCACAGAGCAAGTACTTCTGATATTGCTGAGTTGTAAGTCTACATTCTGCCAGAGAGCAGAAAAGGTTGATGCCAGACATGAGAAAGCAGGAGTGAAATGTTTCGGTTAGGCTCTACTGAGTGTCCAGTTTCTTCCTTTTATTCACTTTACCTCAGCAAAGCCTCTTTCTGATTAAAACAAACAAACAAATAAACAAACAAACAACCCACTCTTTTTAATATTAAGAACTTTTCAAGAAGTTAAAAAAGGTGGGACTAGACTTAGGTTTACAAGGGTTTGAACCAGTTCTTCAGTTTCAAAGTAGTTGGAGGCATCCGTAGAAACCAAGAACACACAGATTTTTAGTAATAATATAGCACTAATATGTTGCAAGGAGTTATCCATGCAAATAAGAAAGCATCATAGTACTCTAGTATCATTCCCATTTTCTATGTTGAGAAACTGAAGAACAGAGATATCAAAGCCATGCCTTTGGGATGGAGTTCTGAGACCTCCTAAAGCCACTAAGAGGAAAAACACTTTTATTTAGGTACTTAACCCTATAAAATTATGTAGCTAGGCATCCATCTAAAATTGTAGGGGAGAAGTATGTTGCATTATTTATGCTGCCATATTAAGAAATTTTCCCATGTTTTCCAGGTGCTGGAACGTAACTTGAGAGTTAAAAAATGCCCTACAAAATTAAATAAAATAGAAAATCCAGCATAAATCAACTTCAATCTGCATGTTTACACAAGGAGTTTTTTTAAACACCTCTCCTCTCTCATTCAAAAAGACAGATGCATTGCTTTTTCCTCAAACTTTCAACAACTGCAAAAAAATACACTTTGGCAGAGAACAGATCTGTAAAAGTTTAACCTTATAGGTGAAAGTTTTGGAAAGTTATGAGCAAATGAAAACAGGAGCTTAGAATGGAAATGCATTGGCATCCTTAATTACAGCTGTTGGTAGCTCTCCAGCTCTATTGCAAATGACATATGTTTTTTCTGCTTAAAGCCCTAATCCTGTTAGTAGATGTGTCGGTATGGAGGCCTGCAGCTGCAGAGCATTCTCCTCATGTTGCGGGGGCATCTCTCAACCCAGAGAGTCACCGTAACGTTTATTAGACGTCACCTGTGGATGGTTGTGATCACTGGGAACGTGCAAGAACAGAAGCCCATGGATGGCGCTAACGTCTAATGCAATTAGTGGCATTCCAGTGGCATGGGAGCCGTGAAAATGGAACACAGAAATAAATGCGTTTAGGAATACAGCACTGGCAAGGGCTTGGGTCATACATAACATAGAGCAGTGCTTTAATAAAAGATGAAAACTGAAGGATAAAACCGCCCAAGCTGTGTGGGAATCCCACAAGAAAGCGTTATCTGAAATGTCTGATTGAAGTAAGTTTTGTAGAGAGAAATGGATTAAAGCCTGTGCCATAGTTAAGGTCCTATTTACTGGCTATTGTTAAAGGTGGGATGACATTAAATAGCTAAAAGCTTCCAATTGTGTTTATGGCCATGGCATTTCCAGAATATGTATAAGTGTCCTCCTTTAAGAGAATAGTTGTTATTGCAGTCCAGGAGCCCAGGATATTTGGGGACTGTGTGGGAAGCAGAAGGGAGACAAGGCTGTCTGACAGATGCATCGTCTGTAGCCGAATAAGGTCATTTTTTGATCCCGATGTATGGGAAGCCCTGTTTGCCATAAAGATTGATGGATCATCATTGCAGTATATTAAAAACAAATGTATGCTAGAAAATGTCTTTTTGAAACAAAGCTGTGCTCCAAGCTCCAGTGACTCAGAGGAGGAACAGGACCGAGTCTGTGAGTGCAGCTTGGAGAAGAGAGGGAGGGAAGAGGCACCAGACTCTTTGTACCAAGAACACCATCCTGATGGTGAAGGAGTGAGGGACTGGTTGGAGGTGAAGCCAAGGGCAAGTGCCTGTGGGATGGTGTGTCCTGGGTTTGCTTTCATCAGCCCCAAAACCCATTGAGGACAAAGCAAAATTGCTTCCCGTGTTGCTGAAAAGTCGTATGCGCTCAAAGACAGGCTCTGAAGGCTTTTCCCCACCACCAGCACTAGCTGCCGGTTATCAAAGCAGGCAAACAAGCACTTTCTCATTTTCTCATTTGATAGCACTGAGAAGTAATCTACAAGTTTGAGATTCTCCATATTTTGGCCAAAATCAATAGCAGGTGGGTTGTTTCAAACTGTGCCTCATTTTTGTGTTTGTACAACATCAACACCTTTAATCTTGCTAATAGTGACAGGGAAAATGTTCAGTTCACTCACTACAGCCTCTTTATAAGGCCACTATGGCTTGAACAAACATTAATTAGTTAATATTTGTATAGCACTTTCAAAACCTAAAGTGGTATGTAAGTGCTAAGGATTATTATTATTTTTGAGAGCCAAACAAGAATTTAGTGAGCTACACTGAAAACAGTCGCTAAAATGAAAATGTTGGAGCTACGGTTTAAAAATAAAATGTGTTATCTACATTAAATAGGCTTTAAAAAGTATTTTAGGCTGTCTCTTTGCATCTAAGCTACCATAAAAACTTTTAAAGAAATATTCCCCTCAAATTTACTGAGTATAAATTTTATTCCAATACTCACTCTCCTTTTTAAGAATGCTTGCTAATGGTTTTAGAAACACTACAGGAAGTGTGTATTTGAAAGAGGACTACCGTAAAATTGCCAGAAAGTTATGTGTTTCAGCATGTGCTAATGACATTTTTTATAAGAATATGCTGAGAACCCTATGAACTTTTGTATATCATAATAATGAAACAAAAATGTACATTCTAGTGCCAAGTTTCTACTAAATCTTTTTATTTGGAGGGATGAAAGATTCCATCCCACTATATCATGCACCATTTTAATACAAAGCTGTACAATCATCTGTCAGAGGATATTCTGGGATAATGAAAATGTATAGAACAAATTCCAACCAAAAGCAACAGTGGCAGTTGATTAGCAAACCAGAAAAAGAGATTTTAAGGAGATTTCTATCTCTACTTAATGATCTTCTGGGACCTCTGTTTTATTATAACTGCCATTGAAAGGGCCTAGGTCTCAGTGGTTGTTATTCACTGCTGCTGTGAGAAGGGGACAGCCAGAGCATCCCTCACATCTTCCTGTAATCTGTAAGATCAGCAGCTAGTCTGGCTCTTTCACATGACTCAGTCATATGTGGATTAGATTTAGGAAAAAAAAATACTATCGAAACAAAGATAAAATAAAACTGACTGAGCCCAAAAACTTGACATAAGATACTTAATGCCTGAGTATCTTCACAGCTGAAAGTTGTACAATGATGTTTTTCTTCCTCCCACACTAGGAATTTACTATATCCTCTGAGCTCTTTAGATTCCCATTTCTCCAGTTTATCTCATTCCTATACTAGTCCCTCAATCCTGCTTATGTGCTTAGGCTTGTTTCTGTATTTTATCCAGTGACTGTTTACTGCGAATGAGGAAAATCCAAAGAGCAGAGGCAAGCACCAGAGACTTTCTATTGCAAAGGCTTGGGATGGCTGCCTGCCTTCCAGCTGCTGTGCTGCTCCAAAGGTATTGCACTATTTCCTTCACAGTGACACAGCTCACACCAAGGTAGATACTCTAAAACAAGTGCAGAAAAAAATGGGCGCTCTGTCCATAGCCTTCTCTCCTCCTTGTGTCTCCCCTTTTGTGGCCACCGTGGAACCCAGGTAGGGTTAAGGATGAGGGGGCTGCTGCAGAAGTGGAATAGCATAGCTGTCCCACTGAGTAGAGCTTAGTATGGATAGTGTTCTTCTGTGGATCTGACCTTTGGTATCTTATAAGTTGGCACTTCCAGTTGGCAACTGCATCCACCTGCTTGTAGACATCATGGCAAACCTATTCCCATCATCAAGAGAGACTAAGAGATTCTTAGTTCGCATTTTAAAATGGTCACTTTAATGGTCTGGGGTACTGTTCTCACTTTTGTATAAACATATCTTTCTTCCTCTGCTGCTGAACTGCAGAACTGCATTTCAGAGATGATACTCTGTGCAACAGTTCAAGCATCTCTGCAGTTATCATGATTTCTCATTTAAAAGTCTTGTTTAAAGAACAGAAAATACTTGACTCTTCCTTTTTCTAACCTTTTTGCAGGCTACCAGCCCCCAATCCCTTGAAAGAGTTTTTATGCAGTGTGGTTTGGGAAAAACTAATGTGGAGGAGGTTGGAGGCCACCAGGAAATATTAATAGTTCTCTTTAGTTGTGTTGTGTTTTAACCGTTAGAGCCTAATGAGAGCACTGCTGAGAAAGTTTGGATACAGTCTTGGCAAGGCAGTGCTGATCCATCAATGAGGCCTCCTTGCTGAAATGAACACCTCCAGTAAGCTTTTAATTGCCTTTGTAAACAAACAGAATAATTCCCACTAACTGCAGAAATGAGTTTCATATTTATTTATTTTACTTCACAGCTCCTATTAAGTTGATTTAATAAAATTCAGCACATAATTTTTTTTTTAAAGCAAACCTTAAATAAACTGGAGCTGGATACTGAACTCTGTGTGGTGCTGCCAGTATTAACGTGTTCAAAAGAGGCAATAATGCTCTGGCTGTCCTCAGGTGGTGGGACTGAGTCTGAAGCCATGAGATAAAAAAGACAGCTTTAAGTAGGCTAATACTTCACCAAAAGACTGCATTCATATGGTAGTGGATACGAAGCTGAGGATTAATGGCCCAAGGTGTTGCTAATTCTCTGGTCTGTCAGACCTTCTGGTAGGCAGGCATCCCATCCTACATCCTCAGTGTTCTGCATCCAGATGTCTCTCAGCTGATCTACAGCTCTTTTTTTAAAAAAAAATCTCACCCTTCTTGCTTCTCTCTTAGTGCATAAAACTCACAGTGTCTAAACAGCCTCTACTCCAGTCTCCCATTCTTACTGAAACCATTTGGATTTTTGGCTACACTGCTGAAAAGAACTTAGGAACAACGTTGCTAGGGAAGATGTGAGAAATGGGATTGTGTCTTAAAAAAGTGCATGGACATAATTTCTGAGAGTGCTGGATATTCCCTGGGGGAGTACATGACCTTCCCTGTTCCTCAAAGGTCTTTTTCAGGGTAGAGAAGAAATGTAGAGATGTTGACCAAGGTACTCATGGTAGGAACACATCATGAACAAGAACACTGTTAAATTTCAAGTGAAGAAATTCAGAATTCAGAAATAGACTAGTGTCACCAGCTTCGAAACGCTCTTTACTGAGTAGTGCAATTCTGGATCTTTTTATTTGTTTGCTTCTTTTTCTGTTGTCTTGTCACTCAATCAGAATCCTTCTTCGTGGGGAACTTATCAGAAGAACTGATTGAAATTAAGAAGACTGTAGAGAAGGTTATGGAACAAACTGACAAAATGATCCATCAGAAATTATCAAGACGAGGAGGTATTTAAAACCACCAAAGACAGAATAGCTAAATCACTCAGGATGGTGTGGAACTGCTTGCTTAAAATTGAGGATAGTAAAGAGATATGTGCAACATTAATCTCTAAAAGGGCTTCATGGATACTGAAGAAAGTACAGACCTGGAATCCTCATATTCATGCCAGGTAAACTGACACAAACTATAATGAATAACATAATTAGAAGACACTTTGTAACATACAGTTTACTGATTCATGTCAATGAAATTCCTGTACATACGGCTAAGTTTTGCCTGAAAAAACAACTGAAAATCTCTGAAGATGTTAACAAGCATATGTCAATCCACCTGACAAAGTGCATTTGGATTTCCAAAAGATTTTCACCAAAGCCCTTCATCAAAGGCTTTAAAGAAAACCAAGTGCTCTGGCATAAAAGGAAGTATGTTTAATGACTCAATAATTGGTTACAGGACAGGAAGGAGAGGATAGAGAGTAGATGTTCAATTCTTGCTATGGTTATGAGGGGTTTTCCCCAGAGATCTATACCAGGACATGTGCTGTACCACATATCCATAAGCAACCTGTAAAGACGGTGTCAAATGACGGTTGGCTGAAGATAGTAAGTTATTCAGTGTAGCAAGAATAATAATTGTACCTACATTCTGTGCATATGCATATATGATAAACATAATTTACTTTTATTTTATTTCCTGTTTTTATTTTTTTCCTTGCTTTTTTATTTTGTTTGTTTATTTTGTGGTTTTCTTACTTTTTCCTTGCGCTTCATTCTTTTAGGAGCGACTAGTTGGTACATGGTACCATGCTGAGCAGTGGCCATTGGATATCCATAATACTGCTTGCCAGACAGCATCTGAGCTTTTATGGTTAGTGAATGCCTTGGCCTATGGGCAGTGGTGCTGTCCATGAATCCGTCTGAGTTTTTCACACTCAGTTGTGTGGTCCTGCTTCTTTTTGGTGTGCAAGAGAGAAAATGAGCAGGATACAAGTTAAACAGCAGCTGAATGCAGGCATCAAGGACAAGAGTTTCTGTTTTGCTTTCAGCTGACCAAACATGCATCTCTCCGTTCAGTCACCAATCAGATATGTCCTGCTGATGACCACTAACTCAATGGCACTGGACTCAACAAGTAGTATGAAAACTTCAAAGATCTCAGCAAAACATGCATTAGAGACGTATTAAGCTCTTTGCTTTGTATTGCACAAAAGACAAACTTCCTTGCCAACTGTATCTATCTTTTCATAAACTTTGTCTTTCCCTTTGCTCTTCCTGCTCTTTGTTCCATATTGTGGAGAATGATCATCTATAATCAAAACATGTTTCTCTGTTGTCTTTCTAAGAGAAAAAGCATCTAATCACTATTTCACTATATACAATCTGTGCTGAGCAAGGAACAGGGTAGAAGGAATTAGGGCCATATTACAGCACTCCAGTAAATCAGAACATGTGCCCGCAGCTACAGTGTCACAATATAAGCCATTTTCTTTGCACCTGTACAAGCTTAGGAGAGATAAGCTATCAAGATTAGGGCTCACTGAGAAGGTGAGGATGAAGGCTGACGAACAGCTTTCCACACATAACCCACACACCAAGAGAAGAGACTTGTTAGGATCTGCTCTGATTGAGGCTGCTAATTTTTGCACAAGACTGCTGGTATTAGATTACCAGCAAAATTTCATGTCCCCTAGTTGATGTCATGATGGTGGCAGTCTCCTGGAATGGCTGGCCTGAGCAGGACCAGAGACATATGCCCTAGATGGGGATGATCTGGTCACCCTGTCCCCTGCCCTAGCTGTTGGGAGGGTCCCAAACCCAATCTGTTTGGCTGGGCATCTTGCATGAGGACTGTGTAGCTTGACCAGTGACAGAAAAGCAGTCAGAAGAAGAATTTCCCTCAGGAGCTCTGCAAAGTGCGCTGAAAGTGGCTCTGTCCTGCT
>JAUBOD010000696.1:506724-525145 GCA_032353885.1 Nothura maculosa | reverse complement strand
TTCCTGGAACTTTTTATACAGTTTTTATTTAAAAAGTCCTCTTCCATCCTTCCTTCATGCTCTGTCCCCTATTGCCCTCCAGTAATGATTCTGCAAGGCAACATTAAGAAAGTCTGAAAGTTTGTGAAAGAATAGTTATCTCAAAAAATGGCCAAAGCATCAAGGGTTTGCATAGCTGAGTGTTGTTTTTTTTGACCACTAAGGCCTGTAAGTTAGGGACTAAGCTCCACACATTAAGTAGTTAGTTTAGTCACTTGAAGTCTTTTCCTTACAACTGATATTTGGTACATTGGTCTATGAAGCTAACTGATTGTATGAGACATTGGATTTATGCTTATTCACTAACATGTCTAAGAGCACAGAAGCAAACTAAGAATAATTCACAAAAGTGGGGCGGGGAGATGTTTTCAGGATACGAAAATGCTTCATTTAATGATAACAAAAACTGCAGCCAGAAAGCTGGCAACTCCACACAGCCATAGGGCTTTCATGCTATTTCCATAAGCCTAAGGAGAAACACCATACATGGCTTGGTCTCTGTGCCAGACACTGATATACATGTATCTGAGAAATAACAAGTCTATTATTCTGGGATAGCCAACAGCATAACCCATACTTGGGGAGTAGGGTCAGGAGATCAGCCCAAACTACTTATTATCCCAGATCCTGAGCCAAACTGTATATCTTTGGACATGTTAATTGTAGAATTAGATAGGGTGCAATGTATTTTAAAGAACATATCATATGTAAAGAACATACCAGCTCTGTATGAAGTAAATCTTATAGGTAGCAAACACAGTGTTGCTACTGCAATAGTGAGACTTCAGAAACAAACATACAAAGATACTGCAAACTTAGAAGCTCCTCAGCAGTTACGGCAAGGAAAGTGAAGAAACGCTAGTTAAGTTTTAAGAGTACTCTGAGTTTACTACAGAAAACTGCTCATGTGGGTACTGTGCAAGTGGTAGTAAAGACAACAGGGTGAAAAGGAACACACCTAATTTTCATTCCCCAGCAGACTAGGCAAGACTAAAAAGCTAGGTGATTTAGGTCTCTCTTTTTATTCTTCGAAGCTGATCACTTTGAACAGGAATGGGGAAACAAGCCCGAGAGTCCCATTCCTGGCTACTTTTCGAAGGATCATGCTTGCAGCCTGGCTGCAGCGAGGCTTTACACAGTATCAGAGGAATCCTTCTCACCTCCCTGGTGCATCCATCAGCCTGGCTCGTCCTGCCAAAGAGCTGCCATCCACAAATTCAAATCCTTCATCCTGTCGCTTCCTCTGCCTGGGCTTGAAATATCTCCCCTCGCAGCCGTGAAGGCTTCCCTGCAGCAGCCCGTTGACCTCTCCTGCCATTCTCCCTCGGCACATGGGAAGACCTTATCAACTCAAAAGGAGTGGGCCAGCCAGGATATGAGGCTCATCCCACTGATTCAAGGAGGCAGATCTATCTTAACATTTATCTTCCAGTTAAAACCTCCTCCCTCTCTGACAGTTATTTCTAGGCCTGTATTTCATACTCATCACCAGCACCAGGAGTGAACCTTTCCACAGACAGATAAGTGGCACCAAATTAAAGAGCATTAAATGAATGTCTTTCCATATTTAAAGAGCCAGTAGCAATTTGTAAGTCCCAGGCATGCCAGAAATGGTAAAATCTAATCACTTTCCATGCTTTAAATGCTGTGTAAACATGAGGTAATTGTTCTTAAATGTGAAAAATGATGTGTCTCGTGTCAAGAATGTATCAAGTCCAAATTTTTAGCTTTGTGAAATATTATCAAGCCCAGCCCCTGCTCAGCAAATCTTTCCAGACTCAAATAAGTCACTAAAACAAATAAGGCTGTTCTTATTTATGAGACTGGGAGTTTATCTTGATTAGATATAAAGGATGTAAATAATGGCTCTCTTTTAGACAACTTCTAACATGAAAGAAGTAAAATACATATCTATCTGTTTTCAGGATATCTAAAATACACTCATCAGCCACTGCAAAACTCTTAATACTCTTGATAAATGAAATCCATATAGTTAATCTCAGTGATTTTACCGCTAAAAAGTAAAAATCCATCTTTGGTGCTTTGTTAGAAAGGAAATAGCAGCAAAATGCACCATTAGCTGCAAAGAGTAATCTGTTAACATCAAAGCTAATGGCTTACTGACTGGTTTTACAAACCGTTGTTTCAAATTTTTACATGTCTGCAAGCATTTCTGCAGCAATTATTAAGATAAAGCAATAGAGGAACAGAGTTTAGTATTTCATCAGTGTTAAGGGAATGATTGATAACAGCAGTTTGGGACCCCAGGCACAACATGGGCAAGGCTGGCGGGTTTCCTCACCATAACTCTCAATTTGCTCGGAACCAAACAATTCACCAAGGATTTCAAATGAAACAATGGTAAGGATGGAGGAGGAGAGCCTGGGAGCACAGCTCTTTCAGAAGGGTCCATTTGTCTCTGACTTACTTCATGATGCAGCTTTCTTGATGATAATTTCCAGCCATGAGTACTGAGCTAGCATCAGTTCTGCCTGCGTTGCATGGCCCACAACTAGTCCTTGAAGTGGGCTGTGTTAAAATCAGATACAGGTAAAAAGAAGTGATGTATTCAGCCTTCAGACTACCATTGGTCATGTAGTCTTTGAATCACTTCTTCAAATAAGTGAACGTTCATATGCAGAGCAGGTGAATGCAAGAAGCCTCTCTTCCTCCTGGTTTGTATTCTTGCTTGATCTTTCTAAACAATTTCCTCTCCTGGTGGCACCACTGGGAGAGTCTTTGTCTCCAGATTAAGAGGTAAGTGTTAACAATAAGGAAAATCTTAGTGGAAATATCATTGCAAAGATGTCCTTTTTCTATTTCCCATGCAATAAATCCGTACCAGACTGAGATTATCTACAGTTTTTGGCATGTAATAATCTAGTACTTTTATATCACAAAAGAGTTTCACGGTCACCCGTATTTCACAGTATAGACCACAGAATTAACTTCAGCAAGACTTCCTTCAGCAAGTCTGTAACTTCTAGCTGACCAAAAGCATCATGTTTCAGACAACCATCCAATCTTTACACTAAGGAATACAATAAACCCCAAATGAATAGTGCCAGTGGTTAATAAAGATCACTGTGAAACTGTGAAACATCCCATGACTTGCTACCATAGATTGAAATATGTACACTTAGAGCTGCAAGAGCTGAGAGAGCTCTTTTTTTGCAAGAAGTTTTTCTTTTAATCATAAATCTCATATGCAGAGGAAGAGGGAAAATTACGTCTCTTCATAACTTTCTCTCTGTTAAAATGATGCCATAATTTTATCTGGACTCTCCAAGGAAGTCTAATTTTACAGGCTTTAACTCACTCATTCTTTGTTTGAACCATGAATTTGTCGATTCCCTTTTGTAAAACTGGAAATTGCTGTCTTAAGTCACATAGACAGCCCAGATGCCATTTGGAGAACTTAATGCAGTGAAGCAAAGCATCACCTATCTCAGATAAATGCAAGAAAAGCAAGTAAACTTCAGAAATGCAATCTAGCAACATGGGCGGATATTGCACCCTGTGAATGTAAAAAATGATTTTCCTTTGATGGCTTTTCCAAGCTACCATTTAGCAGGACAGAATTTTCTTCCTCCCATTCCTTCCTCTTTCCTCTTCTTCTGTACCCACCCTTCAGCTACTGTGACCTGTCCTTCAAGAACTAATGGGAACAAGTTCCAGACACTTCTGAGGAATTAGCACTGGTTTCTCTAGTTGTTCCCCAAATGCGCTGGTAGAGATGAGTTCCTGCAGGTGAGTCCTTTCTGTTCAGATGTTTTCTGCCTAGTTCCATCATGTAAAGCTTAGGAACCATAAGTTCCTAGGGGGAGTATGATTATACTTTCAAGATTAATTTTTGCCTGAGCAGAATTTTTCTTTCACTATCTTTACACATTACAATTTTAGTAAAAAAAATTTACAAATTTTCAGAATGAGACATTACCTTCAAATATGATGTGCATAAACTACCACATTCCACCACATTTAGGCAACTGAAATTCCATAGAAGTCCTGGAGTCATTTGTTCCTCTGAATAACAACAACTCAGCTCCACCAAAGTCCTCTATCTGATTAGCGTTGAATGTTGTAAAGGTATATGAATATTGGGTGGACTAGATAACTATTTAGCCAGATTTTCAGAAGCAGTTAGGTCAGCTAAACATCTGATTAACATCTCCTGATTCCATGGCTTGAAATATGCCATTTATGGGTGCCTTTGAAAACCTTATCCAATATGCCTAAACTCAGATATTGTGGTTCCCAGCTTTAGGGACCCAAGCTGAAATACAAACTTTGATGTACCTTTGAGTTTTAGAGGTTTCAAATAAAGTATATGTATTTTTAAATTAATAGTAACTATAGAATCAACTGTTTAATGCTCTCTGAATTGTACTTGGTATATAGGAAAAAGCATGTTACCTTTGGCTTGCACTATTTTAAAGAGGTGTGGAGGGTGAGTAGAGGAGTCAAAGGAATTATTTCTGCATGTAATGTTTAAGAACTATAAATGGGGTGGAGCTTAAATCCCTGAGCTTTTGGAGATTATCCTCAGGAAACCATATTTTATGTGGTCATAAATAAAGCAAGAAAAATATCAGCTTAACTGTGGCATGTACCTTTATGTGGGTATATTATGGAATTCTAATTAAAATGAATGCTTTAATAAACCAATCCACCCCTAAGAGCAAAGCAAAGCACCCTCCCTCCCTTTCTACCACTTTAATGGTATTCTAAATCCCACAAATAAAACTGGCAAGAATACACATCCTGTTCTTACACTATTAAAAACTCTAGTTGCGGATTATTGCAGTTTCTTATTGTTTCAGGACCCTTTCCAAGTTACACTTTATCACACTGAGTACCAGGGAGTACAGGACCATTAGGATACCAAAGAGCATTTGCAGCAGTGATCAGTGTAGGTGAAGAAAAGAAATCAGCTGTCAGTTCATAGCAATGTCAGACCTGCTCTGGCTCTTGGGGAAGGATAGCATTAAACCCCTGCACTCCTCCTCCTCCTCCTCCCCAAGCATTTGGACACTAGTGCCACGAGTCCTCATTTTCATGGCTCTAAACATGTGAGGCAGTCACAGCTGTATATATGCTGTGTGCACATGCTGTGTGCATGCTTCTAGCTCTGTATCCAAAGACAGAATCAGCTTCCTGTACCAGCAATGATACAGAAATTTAGGATTTTCACTATCTAGTAGAGATACCAAGACGCATCAGTGGAGCCAGCTGAATACTCCCCTTCTGCAAGTGGAAAAAATAACCAGGCAGGAATCAAGAAGATCAAAATATGCCATAGCACGTGCCTAGCACTGCCTGTCCAGCTAGTGCCAATGTGGGATCATCTCCACAAGCAGATACACAAGCGGTAGGGCTAAAAGACTGAAAGCTCAGAGCTCTTTGTGCAAGTGCCTGACAGCAACTCCTTTTCTTCAGCCAGCACACAAGCTTCTTGGAAATCCTGTTCTCTGGGAAAGTCTAAAAAGTCAGAATTTATTAGTGATCCGCTGTTTGGGAAGGGGAGTAAGAATCCATGGTTTTCCACAAAAAAAGAAAGGGATCTTCCAGCATTTATTTTTTTTTACTTTACTCAGCAGTGGTGTAGAGGATAGCTGTCTGTACATTCATTTCAGCCACCAGTTCAGTGATGGGTAAGTATATATATATAGAAATATTTTTCTCCCACTTCTTCCTTATTCATGAAGTGGAATTCCTCCCAATTACTGAGCAGGAGCCATATTTTTTTCCAGCTGCATGCCAGCTTTGTAAAATATAGAAGATAAATTAAATTGAAAGGAGAAATCTTAAAATTATAGAAAGGAATGCTGAGTGGTATAGATATCACCTCTGACAAGTCTTTTTCTAACAGGTTCTTAAAGGTTTCCATGGATGGAGGTTACAGACACCTCAGGCAACCCATGTGAATGCTTCACGACATGACTTTTACTGCAGTGCCAGCCCATTGCTTCCTATTTTGTAAAGTATGGACATGGAGAAGAAATATTCCCTTCATCTTTGTAACAGCCCTTTTTATACCTGCCACACAATTTGGTGTGATTTTATGGGAATGTATGTTCACCAGGGATTTAGAGTTAAAATGATACTCATTTGAAGTCGTAGGGGAATAAAAAAACATAAATGCAAAACAAATGCACATTTGTTTGCAAGCAAAGACAGTGTAGATAAAACTAAGAATCCGCCATATGTTTTCACCAGCTGGAGTTCATTCACCATTTTGTTAGTTCTTGCCTTAAATGTGTTGTTAAGATTACTTTTGAGATCCATCTCTTATGATATGTCATTGTCAAGAAGGTCTCAATGTGTGGGTTGCATCCTGCAAAGTGGTATCCAGCAGTTGTCTTGGAGGGGAATGTTACTAATGTGTTTTCCAGTCCTTGTGCTGAAACACCCATTGAAGTATTTTGCTTCCTCACTTGTAATTGTTCTCCCGTGGTGGATACAGGGGATCCCAGTGATAGACTAAGATTCTTGCAGCAATTTTTGGAAGACCTTCTTGGGAAGCATGGATGTTTTCAAGCACTGCAAAAAATGTAGGTTATCATCTGGTCGGGGACTAATTAAGAATAGTCAAAAAGTATATGGGGAATAGCAAGAAAAGTTTGAGAGGCTACCCTATGTAATATGTATATATACATATATACCTATATACACTGGGAAAGACACAGGACAAAGGAAAAAGTAAAATGGAACTTGAGCATTTCTTTGGGCAAACTAAGTGAAATTGGTGTGTGTGTGTGTATATATATATATATATATATATATATATATACACACAATTAAAACCAAACACAAATTGTTTAGTGAAATTACCGTTTCTGTGTCTGAGCTGGAGTGCTAAGAACCTGGTAATTCATTCTATGAATCAAACAAAATCCAGTGGCAATTTTGGCTCAGGATTGCAGGAGGTAAATTACCAAGCATAACTCAATATTGCTGCAGGGTTACTACTCCTCAGAAACACCATTGAAGTCTGCTTATACAGATACCATATATGTGAGAAACTCTGAATTCCTGGATTACACAGAGATGATTCAAAATATTCAGAAGTGTTATAACAAACTTGATATCCAATAAGATGGTGGTGTTTTGAGTTTGCTGCCAAGAAGTTTGTGCAGAGGGACAATTTTTGTTGTCTGTGCACTGCTCTGATTTAGAAGATGTGTCATATAACACTTATCTTAGATAGTGTGGGGGCAGCCAGTGAATGGTAACTGTGTTCTCCTGAAACAACAAGGATGTCATGTAGCACTTTGGAGAGATAAGTGAACGTTTGGACTGGAAGGGTATGCAAAGAATACCAAAGTTCAGCAGCTAATTAGAGTGTTATCACTTGAAAAGTAACATAACTGAATGAATGAAGTCATGGCATCTAGGGAAAAGCTTGTCATTTGTTAAATTATATTGCTGTGTACATGAACCATGCAATGGTGACATTCTCAGGAATGCAATGTAGGAGAATAGGAATAAAGGTTTAGTTTCCTTCCTAACTTAGGGCATCTGTAAATGTGCATAAGCCCTTATTGCCTATCACATGCACATCATCATGTTATCAGGAGGAAACTGGGATACAGGAGGTACTGGGATACAAGGCTAATTATTTGGAAACATAAAGTCTTGCTGTATTCTATGCACCTAATAAATAGTTATTTCAATTCTTACTAAGAAATATACTTAGTTAAATATTACTATTTCTTCTGCCAAAACAAACAAAAGATTCACTAATATGTTGACATAGGATTTAACATTCAAAAATAGATCCCATTTTACCTTAGCCCAGATTGAGCCATAATAGGTCAGTATGTTAAAATGGAGACTCAGCATTATGGGCTTGGTGGGTAAAAGCTTTTTTTTCAGTCCACTTAGGCTTAACTTGAAAGTCCCATAAAGAGGAAGGTAAACTCATCTGAAATTATGCTGGGTGTGCACGGTACTAGGAGAGCAGAGACACTTAATTTCTCAAACATAGAATTATCTTGTAAATCACATAACGTTGAACTGCCCCAAAATGTAACATTTAGTATAATGATAGAATAATCAACGCAGCCCATTGACATAAACAGGACAACGTGCAGGGACATAGCAATGCTCCAGAGTATGGGATGCAGGAAAGCAATTCCAAGCAAGGAGAAAATGAATGGCTGGAGTCTTATCTAACATGATAAGAAACATTTACTTCTGAAGCAACTATTAGGGGACGATTTCCCTAGCATGCACTTAGTTAGGGAGTACTAATTTGGCAATTATTTGCAGTGAAGAATGTTGCCATTAATGGAGCAGTGTCAGCTGCATTGCCATTAGAGAAATACCATAATTGCTGAAAGGGGTAAGTGAAGGAGGGCATGGATTCAACAGGTCAAGTGAACTTATGGGAGAGAATTACCGATCACACAGAAAATGTATGGAAAATTCGAGTGACCTCTTTGCTGCCATTATGAAGCAGGTATTTTTTGAATATGACTGAGATAACCTAGACAAGTTTTCTTTATCCATAAGTATTTTCCTTACCCTCTGTAAATTGACAAATATTCTTTAGGACACCTTTCTGTTCATACAGCAGACTTTTTTGGGCATCCAACTGACCTGACTCCAACTCTGGAAAAAGGATTCATGACACAGATAGGTGAAATGAGGCTGTGTACAGGCTGCAACAACTCTCAGCAGCGTCAGGGGAGCTGAATTCCGAGGCTAAGTGTCGAGGCAGATGAAGGCAGCACCCTCTTGCCGCACAGCCATGTCCACTCCATGAGCCTTTGGACACAACCTAGGCACAAAGCTAGGAAAGAGCCTGACCTCTGCATATACAAATGGAATCACAGAGGTACATGCAGGAGCAATGGTTTTGTGTCACTGGGATAGAAAAAAAAAACGATTCTATGTCTAAATTCTGTACAACACTGCCTAACCTGGGCAATATGTCTTTCGAAAGTGGTTTGGAAAAGAAAGAGATACCCTAATTTCTGAGATGTTTGTCTCTGCAGATAGATGCCAGCTCTCCGTCCAGCACAGTGGCCATTCCCTTTGCTACTGTATTGCTGCTTCAGTTCCCAGACTGTAAAGTGTTGCAGGGGGTCCAAATGCAGTTGTGAAACAGAGGATTGCATCGACTCACAGCAAACACAAACAAGAGGCACAGTTTGCAAGCCAGCAGGCTAAAATTTGCTCATCTGCTGTATGACTGTAGGCTATTGAAGCCAAAGGAACAAGCCTGTTGATATCAATGGCAGTTCACTCAAACAATGATGAATTGCAAATAAATTTGTGCAAAGCAATGAGAGACTGAACAGACAGAAGAGCGGACAACCAGGACTCTTCTAATAAGTTGTTCACAACAAATGGTCTGACCACCTTTAAGCAGTGGTGTGATGAAGTGGCTGTTTGCTAAGGAGTAAAAGAGAAATGATTGTAAAGACAGATGGTGAAATTCTAAATTAGGTAGTAGAAGAAAAAAAAAGCTAGAGGGAATGAAGAGATTTTTCTGTACTTTATTTAATTACCTATTCCTGTGTATTTGCTTGTATAAAGAAATGCAAAGTGGCAAATGTAAGTTCTACAGAATTCAGCTGGTAGCATTTTAACATAATATACTGTTTTAGAATCTAAATTGTAGCACAAAAAAAGCTAAGTAAATAATAAAAAACATGGAATGCAAACTAAGGCAATAAACACATAAAGATATATTTTGTGGCTAAAATCTTTCCACATTTTTAAAAGTCCAGCTCATCCAACAGTATATTTTCAAACTCATTTGCTCTGTGATTTATTACGAAGACCATCATAATCAATTACTTTTAATTAATAGAAACTGGAAACATTAATTGGGCCTATTTAAGTTTAGTTGTATTAAATGATTCTACTAGTAATCAAAAATGGATTTCGAAAGGGAGTTTAGGCTAATATATCAGCAAATGAGGCGCTATAAACATGATTAATATGCACATTAGACTTTCCTTATCACTTCTTGTTGGCAGTTTTTATCCGGTCACAGCTGAAATTCCATTGAGTTCTTTCTCCTTTTGTATAAAATACAGATTATGTGGAGACAGCCGTCTGAGCAACTGGAGTTTCATCTTGTATGGTCATTAATTATTATTGCTCCTTTAGTATTTCTTATCTATCACAGAGATGTACGACTGTATTTTTATAGACATTTGCCAGTAGGGAAAAAACAGGCTTTTGTGTGATGGCGCCTCAGCATTTTTTTCAGGGAGAGAAAGGAACAATGGCACATTTTGCATATTCATAATGTACCAACAAATACACAACAAATCCACATTGGATTGTGTTGCACAATCCAATGGTAGAAAAAGGTGCTTTACAGTTGTCACTGTTTTGTAGGTGTATATATTTGGTAATGCGCTAGGGACACCTCTGTTGCACTGTTTTTTGTTTGTTTGTTTAAAAAAACATAAGCAATTATTCTGCATTTATATTGAGGGGAATCAGGGAATCTGAATTTTCAATGAATTGTCCTCACAGTTGGGGAAACTTAAGAATACACTGCCTTCCTGTCAATTTGCTAACATGTAAATGTTGCTCACCTTTCTAGACTTATTTTAGTTATTTCTTTTCTGTATTCACAGAGGAGCAAAGTGCATCTGTTACCAGTTCAAGAACAGAAGTGTTTTTGGGCCAGCCAGGTCAGAGCCCTGCTGTTACTGGCCACCACCTCTACAGATTCTGGACCAACCTGTATAGAGAAAGCAGTTTCAGAAGTCATAAGGGGAGGTGGGAAGCTGAATTTCTACTCCATTTCTCTCAGTAAGAATCTGCTCTTGAACATCATGGGCTCTGCTAGACCCAAACTTTCTTGTCTCTAGTCCAAAGCTACTCATCACTGGTCTTCCTCCTTCTTGTCCTAGGGCCAGTATTTGGCAAATAACAGTCTCTGTTTTGTGAAGGGCTCTTCAGGACAGTATGGATACCTTAACTCAGCAGGGCTGTGATTAGCAGCAACCAGTTTGCTAACCAGTTATACCTTAGCTTTAGCACACACTTGCTTCAGCCTGAACATAGTTGTTGCATGTTAGCAAATGTTTGAATTGTCTTATCAATTTAAAATTTTGGTACAATGATGTCATGTTGGTGAGTCATAATCATCTGGCCCTCTTCTAATACCCAGGCTTCTCTCCTTTCCCAGTTGTTCCCTACTGAGGAATTCTCCACTCAGAAATTATTATTAGTCTGCACATGACCTCTTTACTATTTCATTTCTCCCTGCTCCACAGGCCAGCTGGTTGTCTCATGGGATATTTTGGTTCTTCTCTATATTAGTGACTCCTCCCAACTCTGTGTGCTCTACTGATTTCATTAGCACACACCAATTTTTAGTGCCAAGGAAGGTCACTATTAACGATATCAGACAAGAAAAATGCCACAGATTCAGGAAGCGCATTGGCAAGTGCCTTCAGTTGGCTACCCCCTGTTCAGTCCTCCCAAGCCCTACAATTTTCCTACTGAAATCTCTCTTCTCAAGGTTAAGATCTGAGATTTTCTTGTTTAGCTCTGAACAAATGCTGAATAAAGTCTGGATTATTATGATTTAAAATCAGTATATGTGGCTTATCTTTATTCTATAAAGAGAATGATTTTCTATCATGTTCATTCTTTTTTTGTTAACCTTCACTCCTTTTAGAGAAAAAAAAAAATTCTTTCTCTGGGAAAGAAAAATGTATACTTCTTTGGTGAAGTATGCATGTTTTCCAGTCTTTTCTATGGTAGATATTTATAATGCATATCAGTTCCACACAAGTACAGGTAAATGGAGAGCCTATTAAGTTCTTTATTCACACAGTGTTCTTTTCTTGAGACACACGCTCCAGACCACATCCTCTTGGCACGTCAAACTTTGCTCTACAGGAAGCTGAAGTGGGCAGACCAGTTGAATTAACAGTGGTGTGAAATCAAGCTATCCAGTATTTTGCATCACAGGCATAACTGCTGCATCACTTCTGGCTGCTCTCAGGAAGCCTTTGAATAAGAGCAGCAGGACACAGGGAGGCCCAGGGTGGTGACTAGCACCTGGTCGGGCCTCTGGGATTTAGAGGGAACAAATACCTTCATGTCCTTTTAACATCCTCTGTTAGATATCATTTAACACACATTGTATTGTTCTTTTTTTTGAGTAGTAAGCTAACTAGGGAATTTCAGTCAGATGTTTATACCAAACATTTATTATTCGGATTATTAGTTCAATTGTTACAGGTGATAGCAATTGAAGGATGCTATATTTACCAAATTCTTTTCTGTATTTTTTGTCAAGCACTGTAACCAAATCACACTAGTCACATAAATAAAGTGTAATAAATCTGGCCCAATAAAAAAAAGAACTTATAAAACATCTAGGCAGTCCAAAATCAGCTTTAAATATGTTCATTGCAGAGTTTGTTACAACAGAGTTATTTTTGATTAGGAGCTTGCTCATATTCATTTCTAGTTTATTTTTTCTAAGGGTAAACTGCACCGAGAATACAGGCACAGGAACAGAAACACACACACAGGCTATGTCCACACCAGTAAATTAAACAGGATCAGGGCACAAGTCCAAACTGTGGACATAGCCACTATTAAATGTCTAGTGTTGTTCCTCAGATGTTTTTTGACATGGACCAGTTTGTGCTCCCCCAAAACAGTGCCCCATTCAGGGTAATGTTAGGGAATAAGTATGTTACAGACATCATTCCCAGTAAGCAGTTTGAAAGCAGTTGACCTATTTTGAGGTTAATAGTATGGACAGGACCAAATTATGCCAATGGGCCTCAGGGCCAGAGAACAGGCTCTGGCACCATTTAGTTTACTAAATTACTTACATTAAGAGGAGCTAGAGTGTTCTTTATTTGCAGACTTCATTCAATATAAATAGGGCAATATAGTTCAATATAAATTTTGCTGACAGGTCAAACTTTAGAGTGAACCTGCTGATGAAATCACCTGACATCCAACTATCAACAGTCTTCAGGAGCCATTAATAAGAAAATACTCTGGGTGAAGTTTTTATTTTCTTAATTGTACTGAATCAGAATCTCTCTCCATACTCTGTGAATGAATGTTTGATGGCAGACTTAGAACAAAGCTTTTCACAACATTTTTAAAGCAGTTTCTATGACTGAAGCTTTTGCTATGCTCTAAAAATCTGTTGTCACAGAGACTTGGCTCAGGAAAAACACAGGGCAAGAAACAAAACAAAACAAAAAAATAACTCTGGAGAAAGATTGCTGAAAGAATTACACTCATACTAAATAATGAAGAAGAATGTAAACAGATTGTAGATACAGAGAGCTTGAGATCAGCTAATGGCTGAAAAAATAGATGACAAAGATAAAAAATGATAAGACTTGTCAGAAAGAACAAAGCCTGTGTGTGCATCATTCAGATTAAGGAATTAGAGTCAAAAGGTTAAGTGTGAGCAACAATGAATATGAGAAATGGGAAAAAAAATAAGTAAAAGGCAACTTCGTTTAATAAATCAACTCTAGTCTAATGTCGCTAGAAGAAAAATAGCTGAAGTCTGTTGAACAAGTCAATAGCTTGGGCTGGACATCAACATAACATAAGGAAAGGTATTGATATTTTCATCAGCAGATAAAAGTGTCGTGTTCAGAGTGCTGCAAATATTAGTCTCAGATTGACTATCATCACATGTTTCATCTCCTGGTGTGAGCCAAATTGATCTTAGTCTTATGGCCCATGAGTCTGCAGAAGTTTTTAACATGACCCCATGCACTTCCCAGTTTGTGAATCTAAAGACTTTGGTTACATGAAAGATGAGGATGAATAAAAGATGTCCTACTGGGCTTATGGTATGTGAATGCTGGCAATGAGACACCCACATTATATAATTATCCAGGTCTCATCTGTAACATCTGTGCTCTTTACTGCAGGAAATGCTAGTGCAAGAAGCTCCAAGTAGATAATAGGTACCTGAAAGCACTTCCAGTTTATTGGATGAATATGGAATGACTGTAAATCTGCTATTTTTAGAATGAGTGCAAATAAATTCAGGACAATTACAAGCAGCAATGGCTCAATTTCAGTGCCTTTCTGTTCTAAGTTTACAGATAATGTGAATACTGAAATATGCTTTTGCTAGCAAAGACAATCCAATCGGTTACAATGTGCAGTATGGATGGTAGGCTCTGGATCTGTAATTTCTCCACCTCAACAGTGAAGGTTGGCCCCAGTTTGTGCAGCAAGTGGCTTGATGCTGTCTGTTCTGCAAGTGAAACCATTTTCATTCCATCCAGACAGGCTTGGTGTTCACATCCCCTCCAGTCATTTGAGTAGGGCATAATGCAAATAAGAACTATATAAGAACTAAATAAGAATTCAAATGGGAACATGAGAAGAAGCAGAGCAGAAGTACACAACCTCATACACAAGCTGGATCACTAGGACACACTGCAGAGAGGATTGATGTGGGCTATGATGAACTGCTTTTATTCTAGACCTCATCTTTCTCTTCTTGCCTGCTTGCTTTGTCCAGATTCTGCACTAGGTGAGGACAACCCTGATAACCCCTGTGAGCACCGTTGGCAACTACCAAAGTAATATTTTGAGGAAAGAAAATACAGTGCTTCTCTAAATATTGTACCATGAAAAAGAAGGGACCATTGAGTTACTTGGGCAGGCTTAACTTCATCAGGATATTTCAGCTCCTAACATCTGAGTTTTGATGTTGCAGTTCTTTGTGTTATTTAAATAGCCCTTCTTGCATTTTCCTCACTATTAGATTTGTTAGTTGTCCAGCTTCAGTGAGACTACGTGTTTGAAAAGATTTTGCAGCAGATTTGAAAATAGCTAATTTCAGAAATATGCCTTTCCATTAGAGGTGGTTGGATTTAGCAGGATATATGTTTAGCCATAACTCAAAAACTAGCTTTATCTCCATTCCAATGCAAAGATATCTCTTTTAAACCCACTTGTTGTAAGATCCTCACTCTTGACAGAACCACATTTCCAATTCTCATTTATAAAAAATAAAAAAATTGTTTTTCCTGAACCTCTCCAAAGAAGATCAGTACAATGCAAAACACCCAGCATGAAAAGTCTCAGGCCAAACAGCTGAAGTACAGAAGCACATGAGCAATGGAGAGTGGGGTCTTAAAGGAAAGAGAAAAAAAATTGGGCAACCTCAGCTGCCAGTTCTACCTACACAAGAGAGCAGCCACTGCAGCCATTAGGTACAAGTCACGGTCTAGCAAATCGCCAGAATCAGCAAAAAAAAGGGTTATTCCTGGCAAACGAAGAAAATGCACCAGCCTGCATTCAAGAAAAGCAGATTTGCTGTCAAACACTAAGTGATATAAACTGACCATATTTCTGTGGTATATGCGCATCTGCATACAGTATTGCAAATGAGATATAAAATGAGTGAAGAAGATTATTTAATTCTGGAAGGAAAGGAGAGAAACAGCATTGGCATCTATATAGGGGATATTTCCTGGTTTTGGAGGCTTGTCTGGGGCATTTCTTGAAGCAGGGGATTGCCTTGCAGAACCACAAGCTGACAGGGCTTTGTGAGGGGACTGGTATGTCTGAACAAGTGGCTATTCGTGCTGAGCATGTAGCGTCAGGATCGAGCCATCTAAAGTGTCAACAAGTTACTGGACTGAAAACCAGAGTCTAGATGTATCAAGACACAAATCAGTCATTAAATTTAAAGGACATTTTATGAGTAGGCATCAACTTGACAGAGGCTGCAGTCATAAAAGCAGGCAGGGTCCTTCTCTTCAGTGCAGCACCACTGAAATCTGTCCAGGTTTTGGAGAAGCAGTCTCCTTTCACCAGCTATTGCAGATAGGACAGAGGAAACAGCATCTCAGTGATGCCTTGGGCAGCTTTGCCATGACTGACTGGCAGTAGCTCAAGCAGTCCTTACAAACTGAGCCAGGTTCACTGTTCAACACCACTAGCTCAGATCCATACGTTCTGCTTGCAATACACATCACGTCTCTGGAGACTGATTATGGACAATCATGAGTATTGTTAATATCTGAGCATAGTTACTAAGGAAGTATATTTGAATGTAACTTTTAATACTGTGTTATTATGTACTAATTCAGATACTGGAAGTGAATTACTTTTCTACTTTTTCTTCCTTTAGTTTGCAGGAATTAAGTTATTCTTGATGTGTAACATGAAACTGAAAACTAATAGAGCTGATTCTTTGTGGTGATGCTATGTGCTCTTTGAATGAATTGTTATGAGCTTCCACGCAAACTGGGCCACATTCTTGGTAAGCAAATTATAAAAGCAAAAGTGCTGACATAATTTTCATTTTTTTTAATGCAAAAACAGGTCCATTTGATTAAAACAAACAAGCAGATTACAGCTCAGTTTAAAGTATTTCAACTGTACTTTATGCAGAGACATATGTATAAGCACATATATACAGATATGTATTTATATCACACCTGTAATTATAGGACAGACTTTGCCAAAGACCAGTTTGAATAATGACTTTATATTACTAACTGCAATTAATATTTCTTAGGTCCTTCAGCTGAAAATATAAGCAACAAAAACGTATAGCTTCATAGTAAAAAAAGTTCTGCTATAGACATCCTGACTGGGAGCAAATGCGAGTGCCATTAAAGAACATTATTTGGTTTGTTATTTGACACTTGTGAATCTGTGGGCTCAAAGATTCAGAATATATAGGTGAGTTGGATCTACAGTCTTGGATGTTGCTGACAGGCTGAGAGATCATAGTTACCTAGCATGGGAGTTCAGAAGAAAGCAAAGGGAGGTACCAGAGGTCTACTAAAAACATGACCCCTAAAGAAAGATGAATGAATGGAGTTAAGTCTTGAAAAGAAGGGTCATGCTAATGGTTTTCAAATATGTAAAGTCCTGCTGCAAGGAGGAAGATATACTCTGTTTTTCACACCCATGGTAGTTAGGACATATAATCTCAAAAGAATGAGATTAAATAAAAGCAATGAACATTTAAGAAAAAAAAATCTTGTCTGTGAGAATAGTGAACCACTGGAATAGAGGGTCTTTAAGCAATATTTGCTCAATGATGACCTACATACAGACAAAAGGATGATTTAGATGATCTCTTAAAACCCTTTCCGTATTTTAAATTCCTTTCCATATTTACTAGCCCATGAAACTTATAGCCTCATTATTTCTTGCCTTAGGTGACGCATACATGAACTGGTGATCCCAGTAAAACAGCCCTTCTGAATAAAATACATACATACATATATATATATATATGACAAAATGATGTATGTGGATATCTCTTTCCGGGGTATCTTTTTCCACCACTCCTCCCAGCCATCTTTCCTCTTTACAGGGAAAGATCTGGACCATTTGTTCCAACCTATGTCTCTTGTGCCAGATCTTCTCCAGTACAGCTGGTGAGGCCAGAACTACCTAGGGCTTTGCTGTAATGTGTCCACACAATAAGCATGGAAACATGGACACCATCTTCACTTTGTTAGTACAGCGGGTATCTTCTTGTGAAAAGATAAACTGTGTTTTGAAAGCTGAATGTAGGAGATGTGGGAGGAGAGAACCTCAGATGTGGAAAAAGTCAGAGGGCTCAGTAAGTGTGGTGAAATACATCTAGTGTTTCAGAGCAAGACAGCTATTGCACTGATCTTAAATTTTCATGATTTTGCACAGCATTTTTTTACATTTTTTTCAGAAAGCCTTAACTTCTCTGGGACAGATTTCTCATCAGCAACTGACCACTCAGGGAAAGCAAAAGTGAGGCCCTAGCAAACCCCTCAGTGCTGCCTGCTCTTTTACTTATGGGATGTGTGACTCCAAGGAATGAGTTTCCTTGGTATCAGTACAGCTTATGGATGCCATGACCAGAAGCCGATTTACGGACCAAAGACCCGCTTGGGGTCTCGAGGCTAACAAACCTTGTGACTCCCATGGTCAGCTTGTTGTCACCCCTAGAAGACCCCAGTGAAGCCAATAATGCTGTGAGTCTGGCCAGAGATGGGATTTCTCAGAACCTGTTTGTAAAAGTTGTGATGATCCTGCCTATTATCTGCCAATTGGCAGGTAATTGTGAACCTATCTAATCCTGCTTCCTAAATCTCCCTGCTTCAGTATTTATTTTTGAACTGATGATTCCTTTCAAAGGAAATGATCCAAAGCTTCCTGAGGCAGCCTTGGGATATTCTGAAATATTGTGCATAACTGGCACCCTCAGAGCACGGCTCCCCCAGACCACTGGGAAAGCTTAGAGGAGTGATCATCCTTCACTCCAAGAGGCTTGGCCTGCCAAAGGAAAGAAAGAAGAAGGGAAGGAGAGAGGGAAGGAAAAAGGGAACAAGGAAGGAAGGAAGGAGTAGACAGATCAAGAGAAAAGAAGTAAAAGAGAAGAGAGACAGAAGGA
>JAUBOD010000696.1:489134-499340 GCA_032353885.1 Nothura maculosa | reverse complement strand
CACTTCAGAAAACAGACCAAGAAACTATCTGCAGTCTATTAGCCAGACGCTGCCGCATTGTATAGACTTCTGATGTTCACATTATAAAAAATAGGATATTGAAAAACTGGAGAAGGTGCAGAAGAGAGCCATAAAAATGATTCAAAGCCTGCAGAAAATGTCCTGTGCTGAAGCGCTTAAAGAATTCGATCTGTTTAAGTTATCAGGAAGATGACTTAGAAGCAACTCAGTTGTGCCGTGCAGAGCCTTCCCCGGGAGAAACTCGTGGGTGCGCAGGGCCCCATTCTCTAACGGAGCGAGGAAAGATGTCGCCAGGACAAATTGCTCGAAGCTTAAGGCAGATGCAAATTGGAAACGGCAATGGGTTTTCTCCAGATTGTTCTTCAGAAAGCAATTCCCAAGCAAGATGGGGGATAGCCCATCTTTTTGATATTTTTGAATCAGGATTAAATGCTTTCCTGGAAGTCATACTCCATCAAAAGACTAGTTATTGGGCTCAGGAGAGAAGTCACTCAATAAATGACCAAATGGTAGTTACCGCTTCCCCATCATCGCTCCCTCCCTACCCACCAAGGTCTACTGTGGTTACTCTCAGTGGGTAACAAAGTCCAAAATCCTGATGTGAGCTCTGACAGACTTAATCCCCGTGCCTAGATTTGCCTGTGACTAACCCAGCCATAATGATTTTAGCTTTATCCGGTGGCTAATTAAGGGGAAAATATCTGACAGATTGATACTTTGGGAGCATGATATATTGAAAAATAATGACAATATGAGGGGTATTTATGAACACATAGCATTGCCAAAGATCATCCATCTGTAACAAATAGCCCTGTGGCTATTTGCATTCCTACCCAAAAGTCAAGTTCCTTACAGAAATTAAAGTTACTGGAGTGAGTGGAAGCTGACAGAGCAGAAGAGGAAACTCCTGTCACTATCCTTCTGAGAAAGGACAGATTTTCAGGAATCCAACTGTGCTCACACTTTGGGTAACTGTGGGCTGTGGTAGCACAGGCAAAAACCTGTGCCAAAAAAACAGCTGCTATCTATATGCATGTACAGGAAGGTCAGATCTGTGGAAAACCATAGGAAAGGCAGGTCAAACTCCTGCAGGAGGAGACTGAACACACACTGGGACATTCTCCTGGCACACCGGGCAGCCATGCTAGGTGCACATTGTCCCTTGGAGAAGCACTGCCGTTGCCTGGCAGCTCCTTGGGAGACATAGAATCACAAAATCACAGAATGGGTGAGGTTGGAAGGGACCTCTAGAGATCATCTAGTCCAGTCCCCTCTGCTTCAGCAGGGACATCCAGAGCATGGGGCACAGGGCAGTATCCAAGCAGGTTTGGAAGATCTCCAGAGAAGGAGACTCCGCAGCCTCCCTGGGCAGCCTGTGCCAGGGCTCTGTCACCCTCACAGGAAAGAAGTTCTATCTCATGTGGAGATGGAACTGCCTCTGTTACAACTTGTACCCATTGCCCCTTGTCTTATCACTGGCCACCACTGATAGGAGTTTGGCCCCTTCCTCCCTACATTCACCTTTCAGATATTTATACATTTTGATCAGATCTCCTATGAATCTTCTCTTTTCCAGGCTAAGCAGGCCAGACTTGCTTAGTCTTTCCTCATGGGAGAGATGCTCCAGTCCCTTAATCATCTTTGTTGCTCTCCGCTGGACCCTCTGTAGAAGCTCCATATCCCTCTTATACTGGCAAGCCCATTGCTTCAGTCCTTGCTTCAATAATGCTTTTCATTAGAATAAAGCTCTTTTCCTGTTGCATGGACCAACGTATCAGTTGTGCTGGGATAGGAGGAACATCCAAAAAGGCACATAAGAGAGACAGGCATACATACAGATGCAGGTTTACTGGGTGGCCACCTTGCTCTCATCTTACCAAAGGTGAAAGCAAAGAACTTCATGCTCTTGAAAACATCCAGGCTGATGCGTCTAGGCAGGTCTCCTCTGCAGATGAAGTTCAGCATATTTTCTTCCTCCATTCACCAACAGATGGTGGCAGAGAGAACTCCTTTCCTGTTCTACGCCTTGGGGCCACAGTGGTTATATTTCCTCCCAATTACCTTTATATGAAAGGCTACTGTATGCTACATTTGCCCTTCCATAGGCAGCTCGTAGCAGTGGCACTGCAGAGCTCTGTGAAAGTACTGTGTGTAGCTATGGCATGAAAGTCCAACTTAGGGCAAGGATTTCAGGGTATCCATTTTCCACATTGTGCAGGAGTTATGTTCAGTTAAAATTATATAAACGTAGTATGCCAGCTCATATGTCATTTCCACAGAATGTTACAACTATTCTGTTATGTAATAGTGAGCTAATAAAGTCAACCCAAAACTCACTATATCACTTTCTACATGAAGTCACCTCATTTATCCTTTTTCCTTTTAATTTAAATATCATCTCTATTTCTGCATTTACCTTCCTAAGTATTTCTAGCACAGTGTATTCCCAGCACCCTTCTTATTTTACTATGTGATCTAAACAATGCAGAATAAAGGGGTCTGAAAATTTGGACTGGAAATGCTATGAGAACAGGCTCTGTCAAGAGCTTTCCAGTATTTCCTGCTTCTGGTTGAGCTGGAAATACTCAAAGGGTGAAATTCTGGCCCAGCTGAAGTCGATGGGAGTTTTGCCATTAACTTCAATGGGGCTAGAATTTCACTCTCAGTTTTTACTCCATGTATCCAGGCTCAGCTAGATCTATTGTGGTGTCAAAAGGAAAGGTTTTTTCTTCTTTTTTTTCTATTTAATGCTTAAATATCCCTCACATATTCACATTAGATTTAAATTTTGAGTAACGTCAGATAAGTTCCCACAAATGATGCCTTTCTTCTATCTAAGTAGCTGCACATTAAAAACTGTGATGTTCCAAATATAAAAATGATGTAAAAATTAATAAATGAGAGATGTCTGCATAAAATAATTAGGAAGATATACTGTCTCTCTTTTGACAAGGCGTATACTGTAGGTAACTGCCTCAGTTTCAGGAGCTTGAGGCCAAAATCTTTTGCAGCCTGCAATACAGTAGTTTATTATCTGTGTAAAACATTTGAATTTTTGCTTTTATACAATGTTCTCCTCATGGAGGCCTTCATCATTTTGGAAAAAAAAAAATTTCTTTAAATCTGATACACTGTGATCTTTGCTTAAACTTTACACCTCGATTTGTGGAGCAGGTTGATTTTAGTCTTCTTTTTTTCCTGAGATCTGCCACTTTCTTCCAGAAGATGATTTGTAACTCTTTGCTCACCAGGGTCAACACATAACACCAGTTCTTTCCCCCTCAAAAATGACATAAGTTCTGTGCCTGGTCCAAATCCATCATCCATAATTGTGTTCATGTTTTACATTAAAAAAGTTTTCTTTCTTTGATAAAAACTGTCACCAAAAGCAAACCAATCAGTCTGAGATCCTGCTTTGTATTGGTTTTCAGTGGCAAAAGATATCTGGAAATCTCTGTGTCTCTTTTTATTATCCCAAAAGACCTAGGTAAAGCCAGTAAAGACCTAGGTAAAACCAGTAAAAGTGTATGTTTGAGCAGAAAAATAATCTGGTTTTTTTTTTCTTAGAAGCAAGAAAATTTCTGCTAGAAGAACAATAGTAGAAACACTCCATCCTCAGCTATTCTTTTCATCTTCATTGATAATTAGCACATTTCACAATTGTCTGCTGCTTCACTGCTACAAGATAAGTGGTCATGGCAAGTGGACTCAGGCTGACACAACCATTCTTCATCATGCATTCCTAGTGCAAATAGTTTTGAGCTACTTTCCAAGTGCCAAATTTAAGAGAAGAAAAAAAATAAAAAGGGCTTTGTTCTCCATGAAAAAAGACTGTCATGAAAAAATAACTGTGGTTGGGAATCCTGTACACTAACCCAGGCCATGAAGAAGGAAGGGAAATGTTGCACATCATGTTCCACCATGTGGGCTCACTGTTCTGTGGTGCCAGGCCATGGCTGAGCTCCTGGATGAAGGCCTCAGCCCACTCATGCTCCTGGGCCTGTCAGAGCACTGAGAAAATGATCTGCTACAGATGCTCTGACCAAGACTAGCTGCTGAAGAAATCTTTTTTGTCTTGAAGACAAAACAGAATAGCACTTAGAAAGAGAGAGAAGGATTGCCAGTCTAAAAGAAAACTTTAATCTTGTATTCTCCTGCTAGGTGAACTTTGTGGGACCAACTTGCTGGGAGACCTGGCTCTCTAAGATTTGTCAGGACTCCTCCATGGATGGTTGATAAGAAATATAATTTTAGTGTCTATTCTAGTCACAGGAAGGTAAAGCAGTTGTTCTCATCTCTTTCTAACTCAACTTTCTTTCAAGCCCATTCTTGGGCTTATGTGCCTGGAGGCCTCATGGGTCATAGAGTTCCAGGCAATGTTTTTGTTTTATGCATGTATTAATAAAAAATATTCATTTGTATGATAGACAAAGCAGTGTTTGGGTAAAATGGTGTAAAATGCACATCCTGCAAAAGGAAATTTAAACATTCAGTAATGTTCTAGGGGACAAGTCTCCACTGCTTCCTAAAGACCGGAGTGCTTGGTACCCGTGAAGTCCTGTGTGTGATAAAGCTCCATGCAGGATGCCCAAGAATGCCTTCCAGTTTCATTTGCTTTTATAAGTTGAATTTTGATTTTGACCTACTTACACAGAGATGGACTGATAAATTAGACGTGTTGCATGTTCCTCATCTTACCAAAAGAAGACTACTGAAGATGGCTAGGCTGGTGCTATTATCCCCATCTGGCCTGCTTCCCTCTTGTTACTGCTGTTTCTCAGACAAAATGTGTCCTAGAGAAAAGCAGCAATGACATCCTAGGAGTCAATACATTTCCTTTAATGTGCTAGTGACTCTTTTGGTGATTTTGGCTGTAAATCTTTAATTTACATTTGCTCTTTCCAGTTTATTGTGTTGAATCCTGCAGCCATCAACACGTGCCTTCCCCCAACTTCTTCCAGGGATGCATGGCAGAATCTGATTGGATCTTTGGGGTTTGCTGACTTATGTAAATTGCATAAATTATTTTATTAAACTTCCCACTTGTGCTAGTACAAGTAGTTTTCTAAACTGTAGAGCCAGGAAGGACATTTTTTTCACCCACACCACAATAGTTCAACTCCTGAGGTGCCAATTCCCTCTCCATCCAGCTTCCACAGAATTATCAGTGTTTGGCAATGGATGTAGATAGTAGGACTGTGGACCTGGATGAGGAGACACGGTGAAGGGTTGGTGCCCCAACTCTCTTGATGTGCCCTTGCATGTAAGCTCAGGGACATTTTGATGTCCTGCTCTTAGCTGCTGGAGAACCTGCCTTCCAGACCAGTCTAGTAGAGATCTCTAGGGGTTTTCTGCCTCCTCCAGTGGTCTGGACATGTTTTTCCTGATTGGATTGCCTAAGCTTGTTAAATATACCTCATATCTACCACCACAAGGAATTTATGTCTAGGAGACATCAGGCCCTGACTTTTTTCTGCTACTGACACCAAGCTCAGCTTTTTAAGGCTGAACTATTTGACCTGACTGACAACTTTGGGCTCAGTAAAAGGTATTTTCATGAATCCTAATGGACTGCAATACCTAGGAGGACAGGACAGATGGTGACGTCCTAGTCATTCTGTCTTTAATTTCTCTGAAGCTATTGTAGCGCCTTCCAGAAAGGCTCATGTCTGCTTGCCAGCCCCACAGTGTAATGACTACCGCTTTGAAACACAATAACTGTGGCAGCTCGGTATCTGCAGTGAATCCCCTGCTGTCCTGTGTAGCTTTGCACACGCTTTTGTGCCATTAATGAATCATCATGTGGGAAGTATTTTCATTATTCCTTGTGTTTCCAGTCCTGGCACTCCGTGGCTAACATGCAGCGCAGGCCACAGCAGCTGTCCCTCTCACTCTTCTTCATTTAGATTAAAACAGTTTTTGTTGTTGTTTTGAAGTGCCCATTGAAGTGACAGGATGGAGAGGGATGGCTCGGTCCAAGTCTGAATATCTTTATTTCAAGGCTACACTAATAGCCTTTAAGAATTTTTCTCTGCTGCACTTCAGATAAGAGCAGTGAGCCTATAAATTCATTAGCGAGTAATGGAGCAACTTCACTTTATCTATGTCTTTTCACAGGACTAGGGTTTCATTCTGTGCCAGGAGTCATACATCACACTCAACATGTATGTCTCCAGAGCCAACTGAGAGAAAGTGCAGAAAAACTACTGTTAACAAGGGAGTAATTACATTCAGCATAAATTAATTATTGGTCACTCAGGACTGGTGGGAAAGGGCCACACAGGCCGTATTTGACTGAGTTCCCACCTTTGAGGGAAGAAATATTTAAATAGGAATCCTAAGACAATACGAGGTGGGCCCTTTCTGGTCTGCTGGTCTTTAACTCCGCATATTTGCTAATATGACATGTGGCTTATTTGCTTTAACACTGTAGCTACATTGTATTTTTTTAGGGCAAACATGAGTGATAGTCATTCGGGACAGGGGTCATTTCGTAGCAGCCCACGTCAGACCCAACAGAGTGAAGCCAGGAGGGACTTTAAAATGTAATGCAGCCAAAAGAACAGGACACGGATCAGTAAGCGAGTGATGGAAGGTGTTCATGAGGAATTTAGATTACCGCACACTGCAAATAAACCCTGAGAAGCCAGAGCAACCAGAGACCAGTGAAACCCGTCTGGTGGGCAGAGAGGAACCCTCCTGCAGGGAGATGCCCAGGACATGCAGATTGCTTTGGCAAAAGTCTTAGTGCTGGCTCAGGAGAGCTTAGCTGAGACTGAATTCTGAAATGACATTCACCATGGCTAACTTGGAAAGGTGTAGAGTCGCTTAAAATAAAGTTGGGCTGGTTTCCAGTAACCAACTAAGAGATTAAAACTGCTTGTTGCAAGCATAACATTTAAAAGTGTTCCATGTCCTGACAAAAATCAGGAAATTCAAAGTTAAAGTGAATCTTCATAAATGGAAATTCTTGCTGTCATGGGAAATAAAAAGCATATCAAGATGCAAGTGACAGATGTACTGTCAATTGGGAACCTCAGTTTGGAATTTCCTGGCCTTTTTTCATTCAATTTGCTCTTCCTAAAACAAAGTGTATTAGAGACTAGGCCTCATTCCTCACCTTCTCTCCCTTGCTAACAGGTATTCATGCATACAAATATTCTTTTTCACACAGAGACCAACCCCAACCTCCTCATATGTACATTAGGTATATGAATTACTTATTATTATTTTATGAAATATTTAAACTGCGCATTGGAGAAATGGGTAGGAAAGTTTTCTTACTTTGTGAAGCCTCAGGTTTAAGAAACCATAATTAGCGCAAAATTTAGACCTGCCAGTTATGCAGTTATGTTTTCACTAAAAAAAAAAAAAGTCAACCATTGTCTTCAAATAGTGTAGTGTTTGCAGATTCACCAATGATAAAAAAATTAAATAAAATTTCCAGGCCCAGCACTATCCATGGCCTCATTAGTAAAGCTGTTTTGGGGATGTGCAGTCTTGGCTTGTCCAGAAATTTCACATATGACCTTAGAAACTTTTGTTTTTACCAAAATAGTAGGCCCAATGGACTGACATTTTATAATGAAGAAATGTTTTATTGAAAGATTCCCAATGAATGAGATTGGGAATTAGCAATGGAAAGCGTAGCTTCCTGCAGATCATGAAGCTAGTCCAGAGGCTGGTGCTGTTACATTAGATATAGACTTTTTAAAAGTGCTGCTCTAACCTCTGAGGCTCATTTCATTTAAAAAATATACCTACAGCATTGGGAAAATATACTGCAACTTTGGGAAAAAAGAAATCTCAATGCTGTAGTGCTACAGTGATGCAGTGGATGAAGCATCAAATTTTTATGCCATACTTTTTTCTTTTTTTCAAGGTCAACACTTTTTTGAGTTTCAGAAACCCTTCACTTTCAATTCAAATAGCCAAAGTGAGGATTTTGCAGGTCCTGTTAGAAACAAACTCCAAGAGTGAGAGATAATTTTGGAAGGTCTGGTCTTAAGACCTGCAGGGCAAAGGAGGTACCGACAGCAATCCCAGGGAACAATCTCCCAACCACCTTATATGAAAAACAAGCACATTGGGTATTTTCTCCTGTTTTGGCCAAGCTTTCCCAGCTGCAGGATCCACTTGGACCAAAATGTGGTGAAGTTGGTCCCACTTCCCCTGGAATACTGTGAGCCTTCCCAGTGGCTATGGGAGCCTGAACAGATACGCAGCTGATGGCGTTTGTGTGTGAATTGGGTGTCCCCTCATCCTTCAGGAAGGGGAAGGTGCAGAATTTTGGTCCTATGGCAGGGCAAAAACCCAGTCTTGCCACCAGGAAGAGCCCGTGGGGCTCTGAGGTCGACGACAACTGGTAGATCCTCTCAGCATGTCCTAGAGCGCCAGCAACCGCAGCCCCTCACCCAGGGCTGCAGACGCTCCGGACATGTGGCCGCAGATTGAAATCAGATGTCCAGAGCTGCCACAAGCGCTCAGCCCCCCATCCTGCTGCTCCTGGGGATGCAGCCGTGCTGCAGGGATGGAGTCCAGGCACACGGCAGCCACTCCAGCACACGGAGGAGGGACGGAGGCCTGCGTCCAGCCACAGGCCGAGGTGCCTCCTGCCTCCACGGCGGCAGGTCTAGGGGCAGGAGAGATGAAAGGCACCGGGCAGCAACAGCTGCCGCAATCTGATTTTAATCGGCCTGTCGGAGCCCCCAGCTCTTGAGATTCCTGCTTCCCACTTATTCCTGGGGCAGCACTCAGCATTATTCCGAACTGAAAAGCAGCGCTGTGATTCATCCAAACTTCCTTTGGGAAAGAAAATGCTTCAGCCTGAAGTTCAGCCCCGTCTGCTCACAAAGCAGCAAGGCTGTGTCATAAAATTATTATTGGCCCTTAGCCGTGATGGGTCAGCCGCACCTTTCTGTAATGCCAGACTGAGGCTTTGGTATTAGGCATAGATTTTTAAATGGTTTAAAAGAGCATCGCGCAAGTCAAATAAAGCAAATCTTCCACCTTTCCCAAAAGACTGGTGATAGAGCAGATAATTCTGGGAGAAAGACACTTGTATAGCTAATGGCTTCAAGGCTTCAACTGCTGCAGCCAAAAAGTGGAGAGGGATCCCAACATTATTAAAGCTAATAAATCAAGGAATGAGAGAGATCTTACACATGGAATGGGACAGCATTTGCATTTTTCTGCCCTCAGAACTTTAAGGAAGGTTTTTATTTTTTATTTTTTTTCTTTTACCTCAACCACCTTGGGTATCTTAAAAATAGGAAAGATACTCCTGGGACTCAGAGCCTTCTATTAGATGTAATTACAGTACCTTACTTTTAAAGGTTTAAAAGTGCATCTTTATGGGCTTATGCAGTCTCGGTAACAGTAACAGTGTTTTATGTGTTTGATTGACATAAAACATGCCTCGCTATTAAACCTTTCCTAGAACTCAGGGAGCACTGGCCCTCACTCCAGGACTCTCCCTGCATCCCTGAGCCCCGGAGCTGCCCCGGCTCACATCAAACTTATAATTCACAAGTTGACCCACCAGAAACACCGAGCCAAGACACCTCACCCAATCAGACCTGTGGAAACAAGCTGGGCATCCAGCTGAAAGGTCCAATTTCAAATTTTTATTCTCTGAATTTCATAACAAAAAAGATGTTGGAGGTGAACAGATCAAAAATTGCTAGTGGAAATTGGAAACAAATTGCAAATAATAAATCAGATTGGGAAAAAATGTCATTCTGTCTGCAGATAATTCACAATTGAAAAAAAAATCATTACAAATGACTTGCCCTGCTAAAAATTTTTAGTAGCACGTGTGTACAGTACATCATAAAACTTTTGCTCTGACATATTTTAGAAGAATGCCATTACTGATAGGAATTTCAGCTGGCAGTTAGGAATTTGCCAGAAAGCAAATTCTGAGGCCATGAGATGGTGGGATTTCAGAAACTGCAGTATTTGGAGCAGAGTTACAACTCCTCTCCCATAGAGCATCCCAAAAATCCACAAGCCCCCTGAAATCAGTATGTTTACTGGGCAAAATTAAATAAAAAGACATTTTTCTCTTACTAAAATCATGATTGATGAGCACACATAAGTGAAAGAATTAATAACTAGAAATGGGAAAAATATGAAATCTTTTATATTCATAGTGTTTGTTTTTTCCATGCTGAAAAACAAGTA
>JAUBOD010000696.1:468778-486694 GCA_032353885.1 Nothura maculosa | reverse complement strand
AAAGGAAAGGAAAGGAAAGGAAAGGAAAGGAAAGGAAAGGAAAGGAAAGGAAAGGAAAGGAAAGGAAAGGAAAGGGCTCATCAATTTATGACTCTCGTGTTTTCAGATTTTTTTTTTAATTTTCTCATTTTGTGGTTCTCCTCTCTAATGTCTCTTTTATTTTGCTTTTCATTTTCTGCTTCAGCTTTGAGAGCTGTATTGTTTTTTCCTCTGTTTCTTCCCATTTATTTCTTATCTTGTGTATCTCTGTTCCTTTCTCATAAATTTACGCTCTCTCCTTTCTTTTTTAATATTATCCCCTTTCATCTCTACCTTTTTCCTTACCCTATTTTTTTCCTCGGCTCAGTTATCTTATTTCCAGTTCTCTACAAATACATCTCTTCTCTTTCATTTCTGTGCATATTTCCTTTAACCTAACAACTCAGTGCTGAGCTATGTCCTCTCTGTATGCCAACACTGTTTCCTCCCTTCCTTAAGTTTTTGTACGTCCCTCGTTACGAGGTGCTCCTGCAGCCAGTGAAAATACAAGTCTTTGCAATATTTTCAGAGACCAGCAACAATATGGTTTGGTTTGGGATGTCCATTTTCATATAACAAATAATATATGTGACTCAAAATGGTTAGGTTCAAACCAGCTGCAACTACGGTGAATATATTTCTGCCCAGGATACAGTAGTATATGAAGCTACAAAAGAGAGTAATAAGCTGTTGGACAGAAAAGGATCACTATATGTTTCTATTATGCAGATTTGCTCATTGTTATTTGCTTTGTCAGCAGCTAAAGCATAGTTGGTTTCACTATTTTGGAAACAGTTATACAAGGGGATTCTTGAAACTATTTCTCTTTGAAATACTCTGTTTCACTGAGTGAAAACATTCAGCATGGACATGCTGGTTTTGATAAAGTTGTTGATAATCTGTTTTCCAGGATGAACCCTATGGTCCAATCCAGACAAGAACACTTAAACAATTATTTTTGATCATGACTTTTCCAATCTGAAGACTAGAATTTTGTCATAAACAATCTTTATGCAAACACACAAAGGCTTTTATCAAGGTGTATATTTTTTCAGCAGAGGTGTAAATTTTTCAGTAGATGTTCAGTATATGTCAATCCAATAACAAAACTAAACCTGTGTGCTAATTGCACAAGTCCATGTCTGTACCAGCCTATGGGACTGTTAGCTCTTGGATCAAACTTTCGGATGTTTCTCCTGAGGATGGGCAGCAAGGTCTGAATAAAACACCTACAACATTCTGAGTTGAAAAGTCTCTTGCGAACTTGAAGAAAAGATGGAAAGGACCTTTGTGCAGTTTCTGGATAATAAATTATCACTGATTTTAATATGCCCAAGAGAATGTCCTCTCAGTGAGCCCCCTTCACCAAAACAAACAAACAAACAAACAAAAACCCAAAGCCTAGTCTGGTGCATTCAGATTTGTTCTGATGCTCTCAGCAGAGTCTTATTGCAGCACAGACAGACAACGCACTCCTGCTCCAGAGGAAAAGTGAATGTCCCAAGATGTCGGTGACTTCAGGAAGAGTATTGCAACCATTTAAAATTAAGAATTTGGCTTCTGATTCTGCAAACACTTTAGCACATGCACAGTTTCCCTTTACGAGAAACCTCAAAGAGCCCGATATTGTTGCTCCATGCAAATCAAGTCAGTCATATGGCAAAGTATTTATGGGGCTTTGGATCTAAATTTTGAAGTCACTTCAGGACTCTTAAAAGCAGACGCTAGATAACCATAAATCCCCATTGTTTCCAGCAAGAAAAGATGAAGAGATTTATTCCCTCTAACACACATCATGGTGTTTTAATACTTAAGCCAAATTCTGAAGCAAGCTCGAGTGTCTGTGGCTGAGAGGACTGCAGCCCAACACCCTTGCCTTGTGCAGAAGAGCTTAGATGTCAGGCCCAGGGGTTGTCCTGCGCTTTCCCTGGTCTCCTGTCGCCTCCTTAGAACAGGCTGCTTTTCAGATAATTTCTAAGATAATGAGAGTCATGGACAGCCGGTCTTAGGAAAAGGAATGGGAGCTGGATATATTCAGCCTAGTACAGATGAAGGCTGAAAGAGAGCAGAACTGATACCCGATATCAGCAATGAGAAAGAATAGACTGGAAAAGAAAGCTGGCACTGAAACAACCAACGAGTGATCCTGTTAGACACATGTTTAGGTGCAAAATTAGGAAAAAAAAATCTCTAGTTACCTAGCACTAGCACAGAGATGAAAACACTTTCCCGAGAAGAGATGCCAACAGAGCCAACTAAGACTGAGCTCGAGAGGGCTCATCAAAGCCTGGGGTGAGAAGAATCAGGCCACCAGGCCTCCTCCCCAGCTTCATCCCTCTCGGCCACAGGGAGCTGCTGCGCCCTGTGGTGACAGGAATGTACCTGGCCCAGGGGCTGAACCTTTTCAGCCAAAGAGCCAAGTTTCTGGAGCTCAACCCAGGAGGAGGAGTATGGTGACCACAAGCTTGCGCTGACTTCAAAGCTAAGGTGAAGACACTTGCCTTGCTCCCGAGTCAATAGCATGTTAAATGCAAAAGGAAGGAGAGCCTCTGAGCTAATCAAACCTATGGAGACTGTCCCTGCTGGCCAGACAAAAAAAGAAATAATTATATAAAAAATGCATTTTTCTTCAGTGAGGATTTTTTCAGTCACCACAGTGGTGTCATTCACATAAAATCAAAAATTGAATTATGCATACAGTCAGAAATTATTTATTTTTTACACTTCTGTGCAATTTGATGCCATTATTCAGAGCCAGAAGCAGAGCTATCACAAGCACCACAAGCTTTTCTCCTGGGCTGCATTAGTGTGCTGGAGTGGGTGTCCTCTCAGAACTGTCTAAGGAGAACAGCAAGGTCAGCCAGCAACTGCTGTGCTTCGCCTAGGGTGTTTGCAAAAGCTCTAATAGGCTGCACACACATCTGCTGTGTGAGACTCTTTCTAGATGAATATAAAACTGAAAACACCCCTAACAGGAATCAGCTTTTCTCCTTTTTGGGGCATGGTGTCAGGCTTGCTAAGCATGAGGATGTTTTTGGGTGCCCTCAACAAGGATGCAGGCAGGTGAGCCTTCAGGTGACTTACACCAGAAGCCATAGTTTTTCCTGTTTGTTTTAGGACACAGGGACTTTTTAAAGCTCTCCTGAGGCGATTTACTTCTGCCTTGACTTTATGTGCATGTTGTTTCATCATCTGAGGCCTAGCTGCATACATACGTTTATAATATGGGTTTCATTTCAATAAGCTGGGAAAGCAATAAATTTAAAGCTGACTAACAGTTGTTTTATGTGGCTGCCAACCTGCCAAGTAGCATTCTTAATTATTGCCAGGAAACTAAGTGTTTTGCAGCCATATGTTTTACATTTGAATGCAGTATGTCTTGTCAGCTCTCTCTGCTGGACTGACGGACAGGCTAGTAATTTCTGTTTGCCGAGGGGCCTGCTTTGGTGGGTGGCTTCTTTGTAAGCAGGTCATATCAACAACACAGTGATAGACTGGAATACCCCAAACAGTCCCTGTTTCCCCAACCACTTTGACACAGAAAAGCTGGAAGGAAAGAGTTAAATCTGTAGTATTTTTCTATTTAAGACTGTAGGGCAACTAGTTATTAAACTTGTCAGCAAAGAAAAAACATAAACATATTATAAATTATGTATGTTAGCATAAGATGGATGACCATTTTGTTCCTTCTGTGCAGAGTAGATTGAGACGTTGCTATGAGTAGACTCTACTTTACTTTGGCCCAGACAAAACTCATTATTGTTGCACCAAAACAAGCAGTGGTTGCATGGCTTGTTTTTTTGCAGTCTGTGTTTAGGCTCCAAGATGTTGTCCCACACTTTGGAAATTAGCCAGTGAAAGGAGGACAGAAAAGGAATACTAAAAAAGGAAGCACTGACCCAAACAGTTTGGTTGCTTGTATTCTGCTCTCTAGAATGCTTTGAAGTCTGGAGAGAAACTTGAATGAGTAAGTTAAGAGTGCCTCAAGGCCCTTAATTTGCGCAACCAACACTCATTTTACTGGTCGTCATCATTGACCTTAGAAGAATTATAAAGGTCATATTTTCTCGCAGATAATGTAAGTCTTGAGCAATTTTTAAAATGAGATAAACATAAACACATTGTTAAAAGCATTTTTTGTGTGTGTTCAATGTTTGTGTTCATTTTTTTTCTTTAATAAATTGCATGCAGCAAGACAAATGGCAGTGAAAGAAAGGCTCATCTCTAGAGCATGCAGGGCAGTGTTGTAGGATATTGTTCCCCCTGCACACACACATCTAATTTTAGAACAGTTCCTATTTTTCTCTAATGCTGCAGAAAAGTCTAATAGCATTTACTGGTCTTTTTCTTCGAGTAATTTTGTCGTTTTGTTAAGGAGGGATTAATTAGTGAATCATTATTCCCATTTTGGCATGTGAAAATCTGGAGCGTGCTTTCATCCATCTCCCAAGAGTGCGGCACTGGCACCATAGCAGAGGATGTGGAAGAAGCATTTTTCAAAGAAGCAGATGTGGCAGCTCCACGAGCATCTGTATTGGTGCATTCTGCCGAAGGATCCCTATTAATAATTTCCCTGCTCCACCAAGCCATCTCTGTGCAATTCTCACAGGTGAGGCATCCCTTCTGGATATCAAACTCTCTGGGCAAAATAATAATTAAAAGCCATATGACATTTCCATTAATTACTGTAATTTCTAACTCTTCCTCTGTTTTTTTTTCTCAAATAAATAAAGTTCTTCAGAAGTGTCACATGCTGCTCTCTATCTCAGGGCAATGTGTTTCCAAGGAGATGAGGCATGGACCAGTGGTGAAAGTTGCAGCATAAGATCCTATTCCCATTAATATCAATAGAAACCCTCCATTGACTTCAATGGGGTCAAATCCATTCATAGGATTTTAGTATTTTCCTTGACAGTCCTTAAAGAATTTGAGATACATGGTTTTGGGCTTATCCACTCTCCAGGTGCATGACTTGGCCTGCTCCTTCACAGACACAGAAAGGGACTGAAGGGAGAAGTTAAAAGTAGAAGGTCACGGAGGAGGCTGTCAGTGTTCAGGTTGCATGTGTGGCCAGTTGGCTTGGCATGTGGGAAGGAAAAAGAGGAATCTTTCACCTGACCAGGTGCTGGCCTAACTCTTCTGCAATTCAGATCATTAGTCAAACATGAGACTGTGTGAAAATGGATGCTTAACCATTTAAAATGTGTGCTGGGGCTTTTAAACCACTGTTTGCCCTGTACAGTCAGGGTTGCATTTAAACAAGATTTGACAGGACAGCGGACAGTGCAGAGCCCATCACTGCTGCAGAGCTGCTGCCAAGCTAGGATGTTGCTCCTTGACTTCACTCCCTAGCTAAAGGGGGATAAGAAAAATGAGTGAAGATTAAACATACATATATCATTAAACATACACCTGAAGAATAAAATGAAGCATTATCTGAAGCCAAGTTGAGAAACTCCGGCCAGTTACTGCTTACTTACTGGTTACAAAAACAAGCTCTTCAGTGTGGCCTGAACCTCCACATCACTGCAGACATCGCCGACATGGCACTTTTTTCTTCTCCTCTTTCTAAAGGAACACTTAATGACCAATCTCTCAGGATAAGAGATGAAGTCCTGTACGTCATGCTCAGCTTTTAAGGCAAACCAGTCACCGCAGTGGCCTCAACAGAGCACAGCCTGTGCTTGCAGGCAGCAACTTCTTCCTCTAATACCAGTTGTCCTGGTATTTCAGAGCTAAGCCGGATTACACCAAAGCAAACACAAAAGCCATATCCACTTGTATAAAAAAGTATATCTAAAATTACTCCCATGTGTGAGGTGCTGCCGCATGACACTAAGTGCAGCAGCCAAACTAGTAACAGTTAAATCCTCTAGATCCCCATAAAAAAGCACTGTACACAAATACACAGTAAAAGAAATGACTGAATTAGAAGCAGAGATAAGTGGACAGCAATGTGCTGCTCTATGTTCAATATGATTATCAAAGTGCTGAGGCTTTTTGCCACTTTCAGATAAAGAGGATTTTTACACATTTATTCGTTTGCAAATTTTCCCCATTAAAATCTTTGGCAACTGCTAACTACCTTCTACTGTCTTGCTGCATCACTAACAGCCCAGTCTCTCCACTTTAATTGTTTGTGCCCTGGCTGGCTTCCCGATTAAATGGAGGCATTCATTTGCTTTTAAAGTTTAATTTTTACTACTACTGCTAATAGAAAAATCCCTTGGGCCTCAGTGACGTGTAGGTGAAATTCACTGGCAGTGAAATCTCTCAATGACATGTTTGTTGAACCAGGCATTATAACCAAACAGGGCAGAACTGTTTGTCAGGCAGCCTGAGCAACCCAAGTCCCACTCAGTTCATCTGTCCCATAAAGGACATTAGGAAATATAGCGTTGAATGACATAAAGTGCTTTAATTTGTTCCAAGGTATCACAATTTTGGTTGTCAAAGACGTCATCAAAAACCCCACTGATTTCTTATTATTCTATCCTTCTTTTACCCTAGGCAAAAATAATGTTTGGGAGTTTAAAAGAAAGTTTTACTTTTTTTAATGTTATTTTTTCCCTTGTTAACTCTTCTTTCAATATTGGAGCCTATAGTTTTCCCTAAGATGGGGGAGCCTATGTTTTTCCCTAGATATTTGTCAGAAGCATCCAGATTAGATGTTACCCTGCCAAAGACCGTGATGTGGTCAAGGCACCAGCACTTTAAACCTGCCATTGCCCTGGGCATCCCAGTGCTTGTGGAGCCAACTTCCCCTGTACTATAGCAGGAAAATGTAAGTCTAAGTGTACCTCAGAGGCACACCTCTAAGGAAAAAGGATGCCACTTCAAGACAGCTGCTTCTTTCTTGTACTACCCTGCTCAAACATTTATTCCACCACTGTTATGTGCTCAAGTTAGGGGTGGGAATTCACATGAGCAAGAGAGACAACTAATTCCCAAATCCTGGCCTGGTTCCTCCCTCTCTATCCCAACCTGCCTGTCTTGGCTTTCCGTGTCCTACTGCACTTTCACTGGGGAGTGGATTGTAACAATGGCCCTTGCTGCCTTGCAACCTTATCTTTCCTTCCGCCTTTGAAAATAGCAACAGAAGAGGTGAAAGACTTCCAATCCAGCACACAAAAAGCAGGAGAGGAAAAATTCGCCTGTGGAGAGGGGGAACTGACAGGCCTGTGATGTGGCTTTCAACATGTCAGTGTCACAAGAGCACTAGGCAGATCTCTGCCATGGTGCGGTCCTCATGTAGTGAAGGCAAGCTTGTTTTTAATAGACAACATATTGCCTCTATAGTCCTGATTAAATCTCTCTGTTCTCTTTCTTTTTCCCTTCCCCTGTGGGCTACCTTGCGATCAACTTGGCAAATCTTAAGGAATACAGATGTAGCACTAGCATAAACAGAAATATGGCACATTAGCCACACAGGCTCCTTTGAAGATAAAGAGCGACTTTAAATTCCACAATCCTGAGGGCTCTTGTCGCCTTGAAATCTGATTTCAAAGCTCAACACCACTGAAATGTCTTGTTGAGAGTGATGACAGCAGGCAGTGAAGTGTACACTGCATTGTCACCACCTGTGATTGGTGGCAAAGTGCATACTTTGGCTACCACATACGGACTCCCTAGCTGTGGGCTGCCTCTAATAATGCAAACAATAACTGCTGGTTAATTTCAGTCCTGTAAGTGTGGTGATGAAGTACAACATAAACTCAGAAACCATGGGAGTTAAGTGGATGGAGTTCATTTTCAGTTTTCAAGGGGTGCAGGGAATCCTGGCGGTATCAAAGGCTATGGGAGAAAGAGAGGTGAGTGCATTCCTCATATTTTAATAAAAACAAAGTCCAGCACTTGATAAAAGATCAAGACATATATAGTCTGAATGATGCTGTAAGCACTGGAGGTCTTCTCAAGGAGGACAGGTCTCTGTGAGATAAGCTCAGAGGACCTAGCCCCTCTGCTGCGCAATAGCATTCACACCACCAAGCAGATAGGTGTAACCTCACTGCCTACCCATATGGGCTACACCCCTTTCACTAAAAAGTGTCTGCACCTAGATGGCAAATGACTGATCAGTGAGAAGTGCACAGATTCCAGACTACACTCCATTTCCACACCCAAGCGGCACTTCGTTTTCTGAGATGACATTGTATGGGGATTCCCAGTGCTGAGGAATTTCAGTGCTCCATCTTACCAGGCCCTCCTCTGAGGGTCTGACAGGCCCTGACAGCAGAGCTGTCACCTGCATGGGTTGGGGACTTGCTAATGACGGCCACTTTTGTGTTGTCCTACCACAGTCCTGAAGGCAAGAGTGTGAGGGGCAATGCAGCAGAGAGGCACTTGAAGTTGGCCCTAACTTGACTGTGTTTGCTAGGGTGTCATGGCTGACTTTGGGCTTGGAGGAGACAGAGGCAAAGAGATACTGGGAGGAGTGAAGAATAGGAGGAGGAGGAGACCATATTAGTAGTTGCAGTTCTCCAGATAAAGGAGGCAGTGGCTTAAGTATCTGTGTACACAGTTTTTGGGAAACATTGGCTTGCTTGGACATGGCTCCATTGAGATGCTTGATACCTGTTCCAGTGCTACATTTCTTCTACTCAGGTCTCCCAAGGCAGTTGCATTATGGCAGGCCCTTTCTCAATCCATGTGCAGAACCTGTGTCTGTGCTGCTGCTCTCTCTGTATCATGCTCCTCTTTCTGCCATTAATGCTGAGCAATTAACGGGTTTCGTGGCAGTGACTTGATTGTCTGCTTCCAGCAGGAAAGGTGAAACTGCTGCCTTTTCAAAGTCAAGAGAATGATCCATTCACTTTTCACCGAATTTCATCCATTCATTTACATGTCTATAAATGAAAATTAGTTACACAAAATTCCTCTCGGGCTTCTTGAAGGAAGACTCCAAAGAATAAAGACTTTTTTTTGACTCTAAGAAGAAAATAAAGAAAAATGTGTGAGACTGTAGAACTGTTGTTAGAAAAGCAGGCAGATAGCTAATCTAGGCGATCACTATTGCCAAGATTGGGACAGCAAGACATTGAGATTGATATGATGAGACTGAAATGGACATCAGCGCATGGGAGCATGATGTCTGATCTCTTCTTGATGAAATAAATTTGGACTCATACCCAACTTCAAGACTATGTAAGATACTTGGACATAAATAAGACAACACCCACATCATAGTTACCATCATAACTAAGTACTATTTTTTTTTCCAAGATTAGGAGAGTTTCTGACCCTCAGGAATCATTAACTCTGACAGATGATACCAATAGAAATGTAATACTTCTTTCATGTTCATTTTACTTATAGATATTAAGACCATTGTAGATATTAACCTCTAGATATTAGCTCATAAACGCCAAACACAATACCTAACTTTAGGGAGATACAAGTTAAAAAGTCCATATATTGAAATGCATAGATTTCTGCATTATAAAATCATCAGAAAGTTATTTACCTATCTTTTCAATTACAAATGAAGTAAGGTTTTTTCCCTATTAATAACATAAATATATTAAGTGATTTACAGAAGACAAAGCTCCAGTTCTATAGAGTTAGTAATCTAAACAAACAAGAAGGTGGTGACGGGAGAAAGACTTAATATGTCAAAGAAGGAAGATGGAACATATTTTTTCAATGCCTTTGCTCTTGTCCACTTGTATTCAGTATTTCAGGGGGCTTAGAGAGGGCTGATGAATTATTGCTGTGAGTAGAGGTCCTATGACCCAGTATTTAGCAAGTAGCAGGAGGTCTGTGGACAAGTAGAAGCATACACCTTATTCACCACCACTTCTTTCTAGCAGTAAACTACTCTGTAGTAGTGGAATAAACCAGGGCAGGGGCAGAGAATTTGGGGAAAAGAGGTTAAACCCTCTAAATCTCTTTTTCCTGTCTCCTCGATAAATTCATTGCTGTCGGTTAAAAGCCATAGGAGATATATACTGTTAAAAAAAAAAAAAAAAAGAAAGAAAGAAACTGCTGAAGGTTAAAGCATGGCAGAACTATCAAACAGTTTAAAACATAGCTAGCCACGCGGAAGAGAAACTATTTCAAGTCAGCTAAAAGGTCAGCAGAAAGTTCTTGCCATTTTGGGAATGCCTGTGGAGGCAGGCGCTGAGCGATGCTTGGAGCATGACGCAGGGGGGCACATGCCTCCTCCACGGTGAGTGAAGGTGGCCAGGTGCTTCCCCTTCATGGTGTCGTGCTATTCCGTGGCCGATACTAAATACTGTTGACACCAGATACTTTCCTTTTTAACGAGCAAAGCCAAACAGCAAGGAGTTCTGCTTGTTACTGGCTTCCAAAAGTGCTGGCTTAGAAAGTGCAGTGCCCTGTTTTCTTAACTTGCAAAGCACGTTGCGAAGGTCTATGGACAGGAATCTTGCACTCCAGCAATACCTTCATTCTGCTATGAGGAATTTTGACAAATTCCTATTGATAAATTATGAGTCTTTGCAGACACACATGCTCATTAAACTTTTCATGCATAGATGGGCTCCTGTTGTGGAGCTCTGTGGTACTTGCACCTGCAGATGCCCCCTTTACCTTATAGCTTTTATCTTTCTTTTTTAACATAGTGGAAGAAATAAGCAGAAAACAAAAATTACCATCCTAGGTAGATAAGATGTGTTTGTGAGTTTAATCTCTACAGAACAATATTAATGAGAATGGCTTAAAAACAAACAAGCTGAAAATGATTAGGAGCAACCTTGAAGGTTATTTGCTATTAAAAAAAAAAAAAGAATTAAGTTGTTCAATAATCAGCCAAACCCAGAAACTTTGGTTTTAAATAAAATGCCAAAGGTTATGACAGCTGACAGTTGTTTACAACAACCTTCTCCTTGGTTAATTAGGAAGTCTCTGCCAGAATGGAAAATAGTAAAGTAGTTTCCCTACTGCTGAGTTTGTATTTTACATCCCAAACTATTTTTCCTGTCAGGAAAAGCTGATGTCTTCTCTAAGGAATCCGTCCATTTTCAATCCTCCTTGCAACCTGAAAAACATACCAAAGTATGTTTTTTTCTGTTTCATGTTTCTTTACCTTCCTCTAGTAACTGTTGAAGGTAAAGCAATTTTCCAGTCTCAGGGGTTGGGAACTGCAAGTAGTTTTGTTAAACCCTAATCTACGACTGGTAATTATGGCCATTTCAAGGCTCCCTAGGAGAATTATTGTCATTTGAAATATCTTAAATAGCTGTCTGTCTACAGCTTTTCCTCTTCTCAAAAAAAAGGATATATTATCATTTTAATGTCTCCTGCTGCTGCTACTGGGAGCACTAAACCTGAGTCATGTTCTCCCTCTGCATATGAATCAGTAAGAAATACCTAATGCTAAAATATGCCTGGAAAGTTTTCAAGTGACTATCTAAAAATAAAAGGAGTGAGCAAACACTGAAAAGACGAGGCTGACAACAGCAAAGGTGAGGTAGCTCTCACCTAACCTTAGTCATCAAGAAGCTGAGCCGATGGCCTAGAGCAGCCACTTAGGGTTAGTCTCCTTGCAAAAGGAGAGAAATGCATCTCCGGATGGCAATCCATCTCTTTACCTTAAGGCAGAAGGAAGCACCTTCATCAGTACTCAGCTCTCCATGAGGGGAACATGCATGACTTCTGCGTATCCATCTCCCCTCCCTACCTTGGTGTCACATGCCCCAGTATTGCTCAGTTTTACGTTGGTGATTTGCCAGCTGTGGGCACCTTCACTGCTGCTGCAACCGGAGCCGTGGGGACGGGTGAGGACAGAGCCTTCCTGTGCTGCCGGCGACTCCTGTGCCGGGAGAAGTGCAAAGCGTCATCCGAGGTTAGGAGTGCGGTTCACCTCGCCCAAAATAAGGTCAAGCTTCAGTTCGTTCTTCCAAAGCAGAGATTCATTTTCACTGAGTCACTGCTAGGAAATCTAAAGGGAAAACTAAATGAAAGCACTAGCAAGGCTGGCTAGAGAGAGATTTCCCTCTCTCTTACCTACACGTTGCTCACATCGTTCACCACAGCAGAAGGAATTTATCATGCAACTGCTCCGTCTCTCCCCATTTCTTGGCAGTTTCTGTGTGAATAACTGTAACAGGAGAGTTAATTGCTTTTGAAACAGCTAATGCCACATTTTTTAAAGCATGCAGGTATTTGGCTTGTCCCATAGCTCTTGATGGTGAAGTTTGATTGCCTTTGGTAGGCAACCACACCTGGGAGGGAGGTCTCTTTTCTGAGGACTGCAGGATGAGATGCTGGAAACAGGTCCAGGTGGCACTAAACATTTACCTTCAAACTTCTAGCAACACTCTTCTGCCTGCTGCATTTGATTCTCTCTAGCTTTTTGAATGGCTAGAAATTCTGCTGTTCATTTTCTTTACATCAGGAATATAAGAACCAAGGGACGGATGACTGCAAGTACTTCTCAACTATAGCACTGTCATCCTGAAGGCAAAGGGGACTGTGAACCCTTGCAGGCTCTTATACTGCAGTGGTTTAATGACAGCCTGGGCAATTACGTTTTTATTAAGGAAGAAACTGGGGGAAATCCATTGCACATGTCAGACTTACATTTTGAGCTGTTATTACCACCAGAGAGGTCTGACAGGACAAGAGGCTTTGTCGGTTGTGCTTAACAGAGTGACTCAGCTGTGAGCATTTCAAAACATTATTTTTCTTCAGAAGGCCTTTGGCTTCACAGGCACTGAAAGTACTGACTCAGAAGGGCATTTACTTCTGTCAGCTGTTACTGCTCTTACTAGAAGGGCAAGTATTCTGGAATTCCTGCAAAATAACAGAAATACTATTCTCCACTCCACACATACCCTTTTACTGTATAAATAATAACACTAAACTAAATCTGATTATGCAAGCACTGTGGCAAGGCTGTACAGAAAAGTGCTGCCTGCTTAGGTAAACTCAGATCAAAAGCTTTCGGTTGTCTAATATATCATTACAGCTCTCACTTAAAACACAGTATGCATAGCTGCTTGCTCCCTTGATGAAGCTTTTGCATGGTCAGAGTGAAACCGAGGGAAGGAGGAGGAGGAAATAAGAACCAAAATCAGCTGTGTTATAAGAAATGTACCTATTAGCCTGTATCTAGTCAAAGAGGGCAAGTTGAAAAAAGCAGTAAAATGAATTAACTGTGATTTGGGGTATTGGTGTTATGCAAAAAATAATAATAATTAAAAAAAAAAGACTCATTTGTGTTTCCCTGAAAACTTCTTTTGCCTGGTGTGGCATATACAGGTACCCTCCCTCAGTGCAGAATACACATTTTTTAATACATATAGCAGATTTATTTTGAAAGAATCACAGATCTTTCCACTTTGAAGGAAGTATTTAATTCACTGACCTAATTTACAAGTTTTCATTTACAAAAAGTAATTTGAAGTAATCCTGTTCTTTGACTAAAATGGATGGGAGGCATTACATTTAGAAGGAGAGCAGATAATCCTGATAATTTGTCCTCAGATGTGTTAAATATCAGATATATTCCAAATGGAAAAAAAAAAAAGCTTGACTTTTGACAAGGGATCTGTGATTCTAATATTTGCATGTTGTTTTTACTACAACAAAATTTTTCTAAACAAAAGTCATTTCCATAAAGATCTTTCTTACTGGATTTAGGTCAACATTTTTGAATATCTGTAGATCTGTTTGTAGTTTAATAAAAGTTCTTGTAATTGATCCAAGTTGGAAGGTAAATGCACTTATAAACTTGCTAGTAAGTATAAACATATTGTTGTTTTAAAACAATATAGTCTTGGTGACCCTAGACTGCAAAAATAAAAAGAGAGATTCCAGCATGTTAGGCTTATCATAGCCATTATAGATATAGATTGATATTTTTTTTCTCCCATAGGTCAACTAAGAGATATTATGAGGAGGAGGAGGAGGATGTCTCACAACAAAATCGTAAGTGCTTTAAAAGTTTGCACTCTGTCTGAAAACATTGTGGAGTTCTGTCAGTGGATAAGATTTACATTACTCAGAAAGTGATAAATGCTCACCAATGAATGCACAGATATTTTTGAAGGTGCTTTTTTGTCATTATGGTTGTTATAACTTTGATAAACTAATTTTCCAAGCATTTGAAGAAAGTTTCTTAATCTGAGGAAATACAATAATTTATTGGTAAAAATTCCATTGATCACATCTGGCTCAGTGAGCCATTCCATCTCTAACAACAAAAACACATATTTGCACAGACATGTGTATGGTATATATTTTTATATATAAAGCAACAACAAACATTTCAGTTAAATATAAATTTATTGACTGTTGTGTTATACAGATAGTTCTATAAAGGCAAGCTGGAAGAATTTCACAGAAACACTGAGGATAAAGAAATTATGTTAAAAATGCACGTATGAGACCTCATGTTGTTGACACACGTGTTTTTACATAATCTGTACCTGGCTAAGAGACCTGATTAGTAAATTTTACAAACTGGCAGAGAGAAGAATAGCAAAATTGCTGTGTTATATTTAAAGCACTGCTTAGTGTAATATACCCATGTAAACAAAAGCTTTTATTTCAGAGAGAAGTTATATTTACCACTATCATCATCCCTGACATTTATTTCCATCAGAACATCAAGACACAAAACTGCTGGATCTAGTGTTATGCGTATCCTTCATCTGGACAGATATTTCATGTTGTCAGTGATGACAGCTTTTCCTGCTAAAACAAGTATTCGGTTGAAGTGCGTTTATCAGCATTCAGCCTGGCAAAGTGGACTAGATAGTTTATTTTTACCCGTGAGCATGAGCGAGGTGTTGCAAGCACTGGACACAGATTCCCTCTCCCAGCTAGGAGATGAATACTCAGGATTAATACTCTCAGATCCATCCTAATGTTTTTCATATGGCTGAGAGCTCGAGACACAAACTGTATACCCAGGGAAATTGCAGGACTAGATCACTGGGGAAGATGCCAGCAGCCCTGAAGTACTTTTGTTTTGTAGCAGGAGGGAGGTATCAAAGTTTGCAACCAAAAGGCAGCTAAGCCTGATGACACTGGGCTCAATAGTCAGCTCTTCAGCACAGCATCCATAGTGGAGCTTTGCTCCAACTATTTGTTGGTTTCATTGAGTATGGAATGGCCCATGACGTGAGGGCATAGGTTGATATTCCTGGGGTAAAAAGTTTGAAAACCTTTTTGGTGGTGAATAGTGTTATATTTGTCAAGCAAGGAAGTAGAAGTATTTGAGGAAAAACATGTTCCAAAAGCAGCACATTAAAATCCAGTACCATACTTTTCTGCTCATATACCATTGGATAGATGTGGATGATTTTTCAGTGTTTGTTCTTCTATATTTTTGATTGCAATGCTAAATAATTGTTGATACTTGTATATTTTTTCCGTAACAATACTAGAGGGACTACAAATTATGGCGTAGAAACTTCAGTAACTAGCAGAAAATTTTCTTTATATGTAGCACATGTGAGAGGAAAATAGTGCTAGAAAATACCTAGATAGCATTATATTCATATGGCAAAGAATATCATTATGTTTGCTAGCTGGAGCCTATTTCTACGTGTAATAGCAGCATAAGTCCAATTTTCATAAGCTTTCTATAAACACAAATATGCAAAATGACCTATATAAGGAACTATTTTATAGACTTCAGTAAGTTTACAGGCATATAACACATTTGCTCCTATCCTTTGCCATGCTCACCTCCAGCTTCACACATGTTAAGGTGAAAGAAATTTGTTTCTCCTTAAATGGAGGTTCATCTCTTCAGTCTAAGTAAGTTACCCATCCTACTTCATAAATTGTTGGTTTATTTGATTCCCATATAGCTTGCCACTCACAAGGGAAAAAAAAGAAAATTAAAAAAAAAGAAGAAACTGTAGTTGTTCTGCTGTTTATTTTTGTGGAATGTCTTTTCTAACTCAGCACCACCAGCGAGATTGCTGTTATCAGCGCTCAAATACCAGTCACTCCCTTATGAAGCAAGCAAAGATACACCGAGCAGTCCCAGGGACCAAGGAAACTTTGGCATTTCATCAGTTTCAGGGCTAGAATTTCACTGTCAAGCTCACTATCTGCTGGACCCTCATAGATAAACACTAGATAGGAGCTCACAACACATTCCTTTCATGTTCACTAATTTCAGAAAGAGACTCTGCAGTCTAACACCAGCACATCCCTTGAAGTCCTATCTCTCTGCTTGTATCTTTGGCAGCCATGTAGTAATTAGTAAAACAGAGCAAAGATATTTTACACCACTCTGTCCACTCAACTGTGCTGCTATGAACAAATGCTGCAAGTTTTGGCGGGGAATGGCATCTCACACTCTGTGCTTGGATTATAAATCCCTATTTACATCTGAAATTCTTTTAAATTAGTTAAGATGTAAACTGTAACTTCAAACGATAAAGAGCTCTTGCTATGGTAATTTATAGCTTTAGGAACTAAGTAAGTTTATCTCCTCTGGATTTAATGGAAGTTTAAGACAACATATTAAAAATGGAATTAAGATAAATAAAATTACGGTATCACTATCTTCTCTTAGGAAAATTAAATAATGTACTCTGAGAAAGTGTGGATTCTTTGTAGTTAACTTAAAGGGGTTGCTTTATTTAGTATTTAGCCATTCTTCTTTTAACATTCCCTTCTTTTAACATTCCCTTCTTTTAACATTCCCTTCTTTTAACATTGCCCGCTCCTAGCCTAGACCCTACCACCCTCACTGCAAATAATAGGCATTTCAAAGATGGTCTTGCTGTTTGCAATTGGCCCCTCTCTGGAATAAGATGCTGCTTAATACAATGAGGAGAAACACAGGGGAATCCTCAATTCTTCAGTGTTAAGGAGGCATTGTGGATATCATATATGCATGTGTTTCATATACGATACGTATATATTATATACATCCATACACACGAGTGCACAGAGTTTTCATATCATGTATAAGAGATATTTAGGCTTTCAATGATATTACAAGCTTCATAGGCCATGATAGTGCATTGAAAAATTTCTTACTATATGAGTCAATCTGATAAATACAGCTGTAGCTTTGCATTTCCTGAGCACGTCCACAAGCTGGAAAGTACTCAAGATTCAGACTGAGACCTAAATAAGGTCTCCATTTGCTTCCATTTTCCATGATGGTTTTCGACTGAATTATGGATGAGCCCACCTACATACATATTGTATATTGTAGTCCTATGAAGGTTATAATTGGCAAAATAGCAAAATTGGTATCACATATTTAATTTACACATGTGTCATCCTTTAGTTTCACTGCAAAGTTTCTTATGCTGAGGAGATGAAAAGCATGAACTAGAAGAGGAAAGTGAAAAAAAATCTCAGAAGTGATTAAAGAAGGAATTTGAAGGAGATCATTACAAGAGGTGTAAACCTGCTTAAAACTTCTGTGAAACTAAGGGGGCCAAATTCATCTTGGGCTGAAGCAGATACCTTCTGTTTGAGGTAAGTTGCATTTTACTTAACCTACATTGTCTTCCCTTAGCACAGACTTATGGAAAAGGTAAAAATCCCACAGCTACTGAATACCAGGTCCATACGAACTACTACACTGCCACATACAGCACACTGCAAGTTGCAGAGCTGTTTTGTCACCCTCTAATTTGGCCCTTTTATTTCTGAAGTGAGAAAGATAAGGGCACGGTGGAGCTATTTCTCCTGGGTCATGGGGAAGAGCATTCCCCTGGCAGGGTGCCAGTTCCAAGGTCTAGTCACACCTCTGACTTCTCTGTGTAAATAGTGCAGGAATCCACGTGCTTCTTTTTTATTCTGGGGAGATGGGAGGGCAATGGGATTTGCTGGTGTAAACGAGGAGATGGATGAGGAATGGTGGCACTTTGAGCCGTTCAGATTCCATGGGCCAGCATTCATCTAAAAATGCTTAATAATCATCTACTAAACATCTTGCATTAAAAAAGAAGG
>JAUBOD010000696.1:446787-461201 GCA_032353885.1 Nothura maculosa | reverse complement strand
CTAATAACTTGCATGTTCCATCCAGAGAAACTGCTGAACTCCAGCCCAGCTGACCATTTGCCTGCTCAGGAGTTCTTCCTTTTCTCCTTTTCTCTGTCTCCAAATGAACCTCCCCCAGAGCTTACGTTTCCTCCTTTTGCTTTCTTTCCCTGTTTCAATTGTGATTCCCTTGATCCTTGGGTTCCTGTTTATACTTAGTTGATAAAGTTCTGCAGGGTCCAAAATGTGCACTCTTCTCTGGAACATTTCCATACATCATGAAATTGGAAGAGGATTTTAAAATGTCTGCTTGGTTAGGGTTTTTATTGATTTTTTGTTTGTTTGCTTTTTTGTTTTTTTTTCTTGATGTTGTTGCTGATCGGTTTTATTATTCTTATTAGTTTTTGCTTTATTATATTTTTATATTTTTTTAATATTTTATACTTTTTCAATGCAGTCCTTTTTGAGGCTTCTCCTAGCACACCTTAAAATGTCAAAATGTTACTTGCTTAGATGTACTGGGTTAACTGCCACAATATTGCTTGTTGTGTCTTCCAAATATGATAAAATTTGACTGCAGTCATACTGCAACCTTGATGATGATGAAATTAGCCCACGGATGGGAATAAAATATTGTCACAAAAATTATAGCATGATAGTAAAAGAAGCCTAGCTGTTTACAACCATACCTCTTGTGTGTTGCAGAGTTCCAATTTCTAATTTTTATGCAGATAGTATAAATAAGAATAGTAATGAAGAAATGGGTTTCAGCATTCTGTATGGAGAATCTCTTCGATTATGACTGCTGGCATGATCTAAAGAATCTCACTGGCATGTTTTAATTACTGCTGAAGGAGCTTATTAGACAAGTTTGTGCTTTTTCAGTTTTCTTTGAAAGGTCAGCACCATATTCACAACTATGGAGGGCTAAGATAAAGTGGACCACTGAAGATGCCTTGTGAGCTAGGGGCTACCCCAAATATCATTTAGTATCTCCATTCCAACTGCACTTCACCCATCTCTGTCACCTTCCAATACTGTCCCTTGTGATGGGAGGAAGGGTGGACATGGATGGGGTGATAGGATGGGATCCTTCTCAGATGGCTGAATTCTGGTGGCCATCAGATGGTCATCTTCCTCTTACCTCTTGGGAAAAGAGCTTTTAGAACACATGGCAGACATAACGCATGTGAAAGATAGAATAATAATTTGCTTTTAAGTCACTGACTGAAGGGGATCTAATTAATTAGATAATCTAATCTCTATTTGGAGAAGAGAAGGCTGAGAGGTGATCTGGTTAATATGTGTAAGTACATGAAGGGGGAATTTAGGGAGGAAGGGGCCAAGCTCTCCTCATTGGTGGCCAGTGACAGGACAACAGGTAATGGGTACAAGTTGAAACCCAGGCAGTTCCATCTCCATGAGGAAGAACTTCTTTCCTGTGAGGGTAACAGAGCCCTGGCACAGGCTGCCCAAGGAGGCTGTGGAGTCTCCTTCTCTGGAGATCTTCAAAACCCGCCTGGATGCCACCCTGGGCCACGTGCTCTGGGTGTCCCTGCTGGAGTAGGGGGGTTGGACTGGATGATCTCTGGAGGTCCCTGCCAACCACAATCATGTGATTCTGTAATTACTCTGAATGACTTATGCAAGTAGTTGTCAAAATTCATGTTTTGAAAGTCAGAGATTTGCAGTTCATGTTTTGAGCAACTACTTAAATGCAAAGTAGCAGCGCTGTAGTACTAAATATATGTATTCAATGTAAATTTATATTTGTTTCTACAATTTCATAATTAGATTTGCATAGACACAGATTTCACTTTATTTAGTAGATTTTTGTCTCAAGAGCCCAATCCCTCCACATAGCTCAAGTAAACAAGCTGAGATCAGGGAAGCTCCAGGGGATTTGCTGGTGAATGAATTGGCAGTTCTTCTGGCCTCTCCCACATCACCCTATCCCTTGCACATTGCTTCATACTGTCGTAAATCAAGTCCATGATGCAAACTACCCAAACAGACTGCATATTCCGCACCCTTTGGGCAGCAGATCTGCCTCAGTTCTCACTCAGTAAGAGGCGCTAGCAACCTGCATTCCCTCTACATCAAAATAGCTGAATATGGAAGAGACATCCCTGCTTCTGCAATCACCAAAAGTCCGAAACAAATCTTTGGCAAGGAGCAAATCCTTACATAAGGTGCAGTGCCAACACATTTGTTTGCTGAACAGACTAGAGGTGCTCAAAACATTAACACAAACCCAGCTGTGGAAAACTTGCCAGGTTCATTTTTCATCATAAACTTGCAAACCAGGCCAAATCTGTCAGAAGATTTACTTATGTTTGAAAATTTTCAGGCAAAGTCATTGAGTATACTTACATATAACTGAAGAAACAAATGCCTTTGAGTAATTTTAGTATAAGGTAATATCTAATTCTGCTATGCCAATGATCTTACATTCTCAATTGAAAACAAAACCTGATGCAAGAAGATGCATGCTTAGGCCAGATGAGACATATCTATTTAGTAAAAGTCCTAGGGAAAGCACAAAGACAGACCATATCAGCATGTGCATACACTTGGTGAAGAAAGGATAAACTCTCTTGATTAATCCAATTTGATCTCAATGCTTTAGATTTGTTTGTTATTTAAACCAGCTTTGCAAAATGATATAATTTTGTGTTAGGGAAAGGCCTTGGCATAGTTTACTGGTTCTTGCAAATGTCAAATACGCAACTGGATGATGTAAATTTCTACATCAGAGTTTATCAAAAGTCAAAATAAAAACAGATTAAAACAAAGCAATGCAGAAGAAAAAGCTACCCAACAGGGACTTGAAATATACTCATTCAGATTTCGCAATTTGTCAAAATTTTTTAAAGCAGCTAAGAATAAAGAAAACACAGAACTTAATTATTAGAATTGCAACAAACCCTGATCACTTGCCCTTGACTTTTTGAGATCATGAATCTATATATGTCATGGAGGATATTTGGTTTTGAAGTATGTTTTGGTTTTCAGTGTCCAGAATTCCTAGTTTTTGTATGAAAACTAGGCATTGTCATTTTAAGTGTGGGGTAGCAATGGAAAGATGAATCAGAGGGAGGTAAAATGGCAAATGAGAATTACGGGAGGTTTTGTTGCCTTTTTTTTTTTTTTTTTTTTTTAACCTTCTGCTTGTTTTTCTACCAAGTCTCACTGACTTGTTAACTGTTTAGATTGCCTCAAGGGTGTCATCAATTAATTGAACTCTGGCCTTCAGGAATTTGATTGATAGGCAGGTGATTGAAACACAGACTGTGTCTCACCATTAATTACCCTTCCTGTAATGCTGGCTATTACTCAGCATCCCAGAAGATCTGCAGTGGTGATAGAAGAGTTGGTTTGATGTCTGGAGGTGTTTGTGTTATTTTCAAACTATGCTCTGAAAGTTTAATATTTGAGAACATGGAAAGAGCAGTAAGTACATGCAGAATGTCCCCCTCCTAGAAGACAGCCTGTCCTTCCCTGCCCAAACAGCAGCTGCATAGCTTATAATACCCTGGAGTTCTGAGAGCCTTTAATACTCTCAGCTCATTCTTTTCAAGGCTTAAGTCTCCTTCTCAGTCTTGGCTAAATAATAATAACAATAAATTAGGCATACAATAATCCCAGTAGGTGGGATTATCATCTCATCCCTATTGCTTCACAGCAAAGTGCAAAAAAGACACATAATTTGTCCTACTGTTAGAAAGAATGTCTGCATCTGGACTGGAATATTATTATTTGTATTGTAATACCTGCACAGCGACCCACAGTATTACTGAGTGAGGCACTGTCAAGAGAAGCACCCAGCTTCATATTCCACAACTGAACTGCAACTTGAAGTAGTTTTATCAAATATTGTGCAACTCCAGAGACAGACCAGAATAGCTCACTATTATAATAGCTTGCTATGGAGAAGTGTTACAGATAATAGCCGCATACAGAATTGTCTCTTTTAGTTATCTCAGATATGTCTTGACAGCTTTGCAAGTCACAGAAAAATGTTGACTAACAGAGTAAGAAGAGCAGATGGATGCTGCTTCCAAGGGTAGACTTGGTTTCTTGGGAGGTGTAGCATCTGTGGCTTTAAGAAAGCTCTCTCCAATAAATATTTGTATTTTGAATTACTTCATGTCACCTACAAATGCCAAATGACCTGCAGTGGAAGGTCAAACTCTACACTGCTCTGCAAACCCTGGGGATCCTGAGCAAGACAACACTGTTCCACCCTCTTTCAGCTGTCCCTACTGCTCTCTGCTTGCTTGTCTTACCTGCCCACATGTCAAGATTATACAGATGCATATAAAAGAGATCTCCTTTATTTTGTGTGCACAAAATAGTGCCTGCATTTATATGAATACATCAAACATTAATTTATTAACTATTCAAACATTCAATAGATTCACCAGCCTATACTGTTAAATTACTAGAATGGTCCCACACATGGTTTCAGCCTGTGCTCTATAGAACTAGGAGTCAGCATAAGCCAGAGATCATTCCCAGTGGAAGTTTGAGTTTGGAAAGTGAGGGAGTTAATAATATGTTTGTGGATGCTCGGTGCCAGCTGGCCTTGTAGACAGAGAATGATCTTAGAAACACTGAAATTACTAGCGCAGATATAGCCAGTGAAGGGAGTCTTCATACAAGCTCCACTACAAATGGAAATGGGTGGGGTAGGATGTGTTACTCTAAAAACATGTTTTTTTCTAATGAAGAAAACCAGGAAGATGCTTGTGTCTAACCCTGCTGTCCTTGCTCATATGCTGCTTGTACTAGTAAGTTGAACCACTCCTCTGCTTCCAATTTGCATTCTGGGCCAACTGTAGGTATTGCAAAAGTTTGTAAAAATGAGAATGTTGTGATACAGCATATATATATAAAAACCAAGATTTTTATCATTTAACTCACTTCAGGCCTGTTTTTGTAGCCATAATATAGCATTGCTTCTTAACACCTTCAGGCATTGCCACCTTATTCCTATTGTTCCTCAAATACTGGACTCTGCCACCCTGATTCACATCATTGACAAAGCGATGCTATCACCACATTGTTCTTCTTAACCCAGGACTGGGATAAGCTCTTATCAATTCCCTTTGACACTGGATGGTATAGGCAGTGTAAAAATGCTTTCCAGATTTCTGTTTTTCCCATGTTACCTGCTTCAAAAGAGTAAAGTATCCTGTGTTCCAAAATAACAGTAGCAAAAAAGATCTCTTACTTAAATCATTAGACCTGTGGATTTAATAATTCAGGTAAGGAAGAATGCTTTTCCTTGCTACAAGACCGCATTTTTTAAAATGATAAATACTGACATGAAGTCAAACTTTCACACACTGTACAGTAAATATAGCACTGCAGAGCTGACTGAATTCCTTATTTATTTCTAGACTTAATAACTTTGAGGAAAAAAATGGGAGAAATAAAAAAGTGGATTGAAAAGGAGTGGGGTAGATCATTTCGGGAAGTGAGAAAATACACTAGATATTGCTATCTAGATAGACTAGATAGAGTCTATATAGCTTTTTTGAATTTCCCAAGGAAATATAACATATGCCATCGACTAAGAAAAGAAAGATCATGAATTCTCACAGCTTCTAGACAAAAGCAAGTCCAACACTCACTTTTTTAAAGGAGAAAAAACACTGTGACAATTCAGGAAGAAAATTTCATCTCCCCTTCCTTTTCTCTTTCTCCTAACTTTTGCCAAAAAGACTATTTACAATAGCATCAAATCCCAAATTTCCAAATATTAGAGGGATTTGACCAGTCAAACCAAGACAGGAACAATACCTTTGCCACCACAGACTCACCATGAAGGGAAACATTTGACTTATGAAAATTACTGATACCAACCTTTGATTTTATGGTTGGGTGTTGTTGATGTGAATGAGAGGGCAGCAGTTTTCTCCTCCTCTTTGTTTTTTCTGTATACAAGGGCTTTCTGAAAGTTTATGATGTCACCTTTAACCCAAGTTATAAATACACAACACTGAGATCACAGGACACATTAATTTCCTGCTCTGGCACTAAACATTTAGAAAAAAAAATGTTTGAGATAAAAGATATGCATATATAAATCTGATTCATCCCCAATTTAAACCCTTTTGGTTATAAATTTGTTCTATTATATTAGCAAACACAGAACATTTATTAGCAACACATCCAAAATAGAAGGCAATATTCATGCTTCTTCTCAGTATTTACACAGTTGCTTACAACAAAAAAATACTCATTACCTATATTGAGATTTTAGACTACTTTTTGTTGTACTTTTGTTGAGTACTTTTACACACATGTTTATACCAATAACATTTTCTTGTGCACAATTAAGAAGGTTTGTACCTTCTGAAAACCAGCCCTAGAAATTGCTTTAAGGATGCGCATATCCCTTCCAGATGCAAAGGGTAAGAGATTTTGTTTGCTTTTGTACCTCTAGATTTTTCATTGTTAAAAAATAACTTCACAAAATATGATGTAAAAACAGTCTCTGCTAAATTCTCTCTTTTTAAAAAAACTTTGCCTTTTTTTTACAGCTTCCTTGTCCCTGTTGTGAAATATTCCTTCACTCTTTGTCTGCATTTCTATTCTGTGCATATTTTTCTCATCTTGTAAGATTGTTGTTGATGATTTAAAACACAAAATAGAAATGAGCTTTGATTTTTGTTAAGTGTTTGTTCCTTAGCTTGTCAGCAGACTTCTCTGACATAATAGCTTCACTTTGCCTCTGTAACCATTTCATGCTGCTGATGAACATCTTGTAGTGGCCACAGAGAGCTTGCAAGATACTGGGAGAGCAGATTGTCAAATATATTTAAAGGTAAGAAGTCATGTAAAGCAGTCTTAAGTTTAGTCTTCTGTTTTGGAGATAATGTCTTATGCTAGATTGATTACATACAGCCTGAGAAGTGTGGCACATGCATCCACTCTTGCTGTGTGCTGAAAGATAAAAATCCCATTTGCTGTATTTTATATTGGTGGTCTTTGACACTAGTAATGCAGATCTGTATGTTCCTTGTAAATCACAGATATAATGACTGCCAGATAACAACTCACTTAACTGCTGAATGAAGTGTTTCTTAGCTGGAAACTGAGCTATGCCATGTTCGTGATCTAGTGACTTACAGCACAAGGCACTAAGTCACTCATTCGTATCCTCATTAAAATATACATTCAGAACTCTGTGCTATTTGGTGTAGTAGTCATGATCCAACATGGTATGTTAGCTGTATCTTATATTCTAGTTGAATTTCTGGGTTTTTTTTCATGTTATTTATAATCCTCTGCATGGTATGCATGCACTGAGTGCACGTTTGAGCTGGAATATCTCCATAGAATTTAGAGACTAGCATGAAGAAATTCCTTTCTTCCCTTTGAGAAATTCCTGTTTAGTAGGTAGGACTGCCATGAAGCCAAGTGGGTCAGCAGTCCATCTCAGTAACTGTCACAGCTGTTACCATTTAGAGTGCAAGGAGCTGAATGTATTGCCCTACAACTGTAAAAGTATTGCCACAACTCCTCTGAAAGGAGCCCTCCTACAATCTTCCCTTTTCTGTCCTCTGTCCTCTTTTGTAAAGTTTTTTGATGTCTAAAGCCCCTATTGGACCTAAGTATTATTGTCAGATACTTCTGTAGCACTAACATGCATCTATATGATACCCTTAACTAAAGTTCTCCTTTCTCAGATCTGTTTTGTTAATTATTTTAACCAATTATTCAATCCTGTAGGAGTACCAGTAGTTCTTACATCCAGGTGCCCATCTTTGCCCAGGCCTCCACACTACTTTTGATAGTGAGGTTGAGGTTGCAGCAAAATAATAGCATTATGCAGGCTACTGTGAAGGGCTTTCCAGGTCCTTGTTCAGACAACACCAGAATAATACTGACTTTCTATCCTTACCAAGGTGTCCCTTGCATGTCTCCTTCTGGGATTCTGTCTAATTACCCCGCTCACCTAAAAAAGTACTTTAACAGGTGCAACTAGGAGGACAAAAGTGTGAGGGAAAAGAGTCAGGACCTATAGCAGCATTTTCCTTCTCTTGATGTCTAATATCTGATTGCTGAGGGAGAAAAGATGACATTTGAACTCAAACTTCATATTCTAGTTGCTGTTCAGATATCTCCCTACAGCATCAGTTTTTCCAGAAAGTCTGTTCCAGGCAGCTAATAACACAAAGACCAAAAGCATGACTTGCGGTAGGGATAAGTCACAAGCAAACCTGTGCCACCAGCTTGTTTTAGGGGCTCTCATCCTGACAACTCCCAACACCATCAAGGTCTAAGCCAAGCTGACAAAATCCAGCCAGTGCTCCTCACACCTTCTGTGAGGCCAGACATCCCTTGTGCCTGGGACTTCTAAATGCTAGACTGACTCCCAGCATGTGCCTCCACAACACTAATTTTGCTGAAATTTACCTTTCCAAGCACACATAGCCACTTCCATTGACCTTTACTATAGTGACATCTCCCTCGTAGGTCACTTCTGCTCCTCCTTCCCTGGCCGTCTCGTGTCTGCATGCAGCTCCTTGCATAGTGCTCTGCAAACGTGGTGGCCCTCAGAGAGACATGTGATTTTCACCATCTCCTGAGACAGACACGAAGGCCTTCATCTCCTTAGAAAAAGCCTAACAACCCATTTCCCCAAAGACCTAAACACCGGCCACCTCCTAAGAGACGTGTAAGTATTGTCATCTTCTCAGAGAGATCTCAACACCACCATCTCCTCAGAGAGACCTCAGGGAGACCACTATCTGTTTAAAGAGACCTCAACACTTCACCACTCTCTCTTACGACTGTCAGGTCGGAGAGAGGTCTGGCACTCTCCTGTGTTCCCTTGTGCTGTTCCATGCCCAGCTCTGCACTCAATGGCACTGCTCAAGGTGTGGCATAGCGACCATCTGGTAAAATTTACGGTCAGCCCCAAATCTGCAAGCATGCACATTTCAGAAGATTATCTGAAACTTTGTTTAAAGCGTCACACATGGAACTATGCAAAACTTGGCAATGGCGGCTTATGTAATATATAGTCATCCATCTGCCGGCGCTGCAGAAAGCGCTTACTCAGATGTCTGCCGGCCTGCGGGTGGAGACTGCGCTACCCAGAGGCTGGCTATTAAAAACAGAGCTATTACTTATTGACAGTGACAACAAACCAGTAAAATCTCTCTGAACCTCCTTTTTTTCTGGTTGCCAAGCCTATCGTGATCACGGGGAAGGGGGGTCCGCCAGACGACTGCAGCAATAAAGCCTGTCTAAATGGGTTTCTTTGTACGTCTTCATCTGCTGCCAGTATCGCTCGAAATGAAAGCACAGGCCCGGACATGTTAGACTTATCCATAACATTTCACAAAGGGATTCCCAGACAGGAGTTCTCCTTGTGTTGTCTGAAGCTCTTGGGAACTGCTTTCCCAAATTGTGCGCACATGCCAAGGGAGGCTGACAATCTGGAGAGCCCTCTTGGCATCGTCCGGGCTCCATGTCTTTTCCCTGCTCTAGTCCAACCCCTGAGGCAAAATGGACAAATATTTATTTCGCTTCGATCCTTTGGTGGGAGTGTTTAGGCCCATAAGGTGACAGACGGACAAGTTTGTTTTCTAAAACACCAAGATGTTTACAGAAGAAACACAACTCCTCATCTTAAACTGAATATTTTTAAACAAGGTTGTCATAATGTCAGGTCTGCCAGTGGTTTACTGGGGAAGCAGCACTGGGGGGAAAAAAGCCTGTAACACTGTACCTATATATAATGGGAACAGTCTAAAGTAAACAGAGTTTTTCATCAGTGCTACACCAAAGGCTGGAACAATAAATAGAGATAGGCGGTAGCCTCACATTTCAAATAATTTGTGGAGACCTACTTCTACAAACTCAGCCTGTTTCATATTTGTGCAGTTGCTGACCATAAGGACGACCATAACCCTTGCTGTGCCTTGGACAAGTGCCGTGCTAATCACTCTTCACATCATCTCCAGCTTCAGTAACTAAAATCAGTTGACACTGCACAAGTGTCCAAACAGTAATGGATTTCTTCAGCTTTCAGGGCAGCCTGATCACTTTGATTGGCAGGTCAGCATAGCAACTGTCTGCCTGGGTGGCAAAGAGCAAATTATTTCTGTACTTTTTGAAAGGCCAAGAAAAGGTAGTCTAAAATTTTTCTTAAGAATAAATCTTAAACATAGATAAGAAGATATAACAAACTGAAGTTCTGTTTGGCAGGACTTTAGGGAAACATGAAACAAGATCTAAAGAATGGAAAATGAACAGTCATTGAAAAATCAAACTTTTGCCATTAATAGTATTAAGATTTTCTCTGAAGATGTGGGATTACTCGTTTATTTTCTGATCTTGACAACAGGAGTCACCATTCACTTTGAAATCACAGATACAACAGTGATATTTGAAAGCAAAATCTACAACTAGCAAGGCTTACAGAAGAAATCGCCATAATTTTTAGTAATTTTCTCTATCTTTATTCCTTTACGTTTGCTATCCTAGGTATTATTTCAAAAGATTGCATGTGAAATTCCTCTTCACATCCCTGCCATTCTTGAAAATACATTGAAATCAATTAATCCCTAATAAAATGTGACTTACTTTGCACTGGGGAACAGTTGCTTCACTAGCTTTGGAATCAGTCACCAAATAACTGAAAGAGATTATGTAAAATCCAGAGGAAGGATTTTTCCAAGTCCTCCCTCCAAGAGGATTTCCTTGCTGAGATTTCCAATCTTTGACAAGGGTAATACATTTATTCTCAGAAAAAAAATATATATGTATAAGCAGGGCAGGTTTTCTGGATTTCTTGTAAGGTCATGTCCATATACATGGAGATTATATGACTATGTGTAACTTTATGACATCCCATATGTATGTCTGGTTCCTGGCAATGCCATCCACAAAAATCCCAGCTCTTCAAGTCTCCTGTTGTCACTGGGTAGGAGAGTTCTCGTCTATACTTATAGGGAGATAGGAAACCTACAGCTAGATTTGTAAGGATTGGTCCCTTACCCTGTGCTTAGCCTACCTTTTCATTCTACCTGTTTCTAATATGTGTTGATGACCTACTTAAACAGTGTCAATAGACAGTAATATCTAACAGAAACAACAGTGATTAATAAGCTTTTGGCACATCCCAGAAGCAGCTCCTGAAGGGCTGGGGAATGCAGATCAATTTGAACCACCATCCCAGGCTCAGGAAGTCTTGGAAGGGCTGACGGTATTATTATCTTGCCATGTGTCACTAAAAATCAATATCCCTAAGAGTCTGATTCCTGGCAGTTGGGAGATGGTAAATATTATCATTATTTTTTAAACCAATGTTATTATTGGAAAGACATTAATAATTTGAAAATAAGATTAGTGTTGAAAAGACTTCTTTGGTTTTGGCTTTTGTAGGCATTAAATCTGGATAGACTATTCCTGGAGAAGTATTTCTATTGGAATTTTATTTTCATTTTTTCCTGTATTTACACTGTGATCTATTCCAGTATACACAATGCAGAACTGACTTTGCCTTGGGATATCATCTACATTCTTTTATATTCAAAAGATTTCAGAGAAAGTAAGTTAGAAAGCTCCTACTAGGTAAATACATTGGGCTCAACACTGTTTGCTGAGAAAATCTTACATATTTAAGTGGTTATGGTCATCACAACCAACAGAAATGTTTAACAGGTGTATTAAATATGTAGGTAATTCTATCAATTACTTCATAATTCCTGGAACTGAGTTTAAGAGACTATTTCATCATTTTATAAAAATGTCCAAGACTATTTCATCATTTTATAAAAATTTCCCTAGGTAGCTTTATAATCGATTTCTAGTTTCTTATTTCAGAAGTGGCTTGTTCCAAATGACCTATGCATAACAGCTTTACTTAATAAAATAGAAAAAAAATACAGAGAAATAAGGACCAGTTCCACTAGCTTTCACTGTTTTTTTGTCTTCAAAAAATAAGCTTTTAAATGCATGGCCTCCCAGATCCGTGCAGCAAAAGTAGGCCGGACACCTACAAACTGTATAGACAAAATAAAAAAATAAAAAATAAATAAAGTAAAATAATAGATTGTGATTTTGTTTTGATTACACACAGGCTTATGTGTTTTGAAATAGAGGTGAAAGGGATATATTATAAGATGTAAGTATTAATGAACCTCATGCTGGATCCAGTGCATACAAATCACTAACACTAGTTGCTCACCCATATAAAGCTTTTCATATTTTCTTACCGAGTATGAAAAGAAACACAGCAAATAAAGTCACGAGAGCAGATATCACATGCAGAACTTCAGAAAAGAAGTGGGTGTCTGCCCAAAGCTTGTGGATATAAATTAATATCTGATGGATTTCTTTTTTTCTTAATTTTCTAAATATATTTTTGAACTGTAAGGCAAATCAAAGGTATATTACTATATCTGTCAGACCTCAGCGAGTAATGTCCTTGAGGGACATAGATGGCAATCCTATTTTTCTCTTCTCTTCTAAGTAGGAGCCTCTACCAGCTGGAAAGCCTCCAGTTCTGTAAATCTATTCTGATACAAACATGTCGATCAGAAACTAAGAGAGAATATTTCTGTGATTCTTTCTTGCCTTCCTTCTTCTCAGGTCTGCTTTCTGGAATTTACAGAAGGAGAAAGGAGAAAACACAGTTTGCATGATAGTGGGGCTGGGGAGATCTGAAAAACATCGTTTATAACGTGCTGTATCATCAACATTCAGAGCTCTATCCCAGAAAATTTCTGATAGAATATTGATTATCATTATGTATGCTGACAGAATTACTAGAATCTTTATTTTTAAAAAAAGATATGTTTTTTAAAAAACTAGTTTACCTTGTTGTCAGAGTCTGAAATGAGTTTACTGAAGAAAGAAAATATTTTGCACTAAATTTAAAGAAATTCCAGAGGAAAAGTATTTGCAAAGCAGCTCCTCTCAACCAGTGCAATTAACCCTAGAAGGCTGGGACTGCATGAAGGGCAAGTAGACAATTCTTCTGTAGATGCAAAGACTGTTAAAATCAGGAAGAACTATTAAATGAATAAGTATTTTTAATTCCAAGATGAGATAAAAACTCTGATGGAACTTTAGTCACATTAAATTATGCAGCAAGTCCCTTCCCATCAGAGTGGGTCAGGCCACTGTCATTGCCCCTGAAAAATGGAAGGAGGTGGCTAGACAGGAGGAGGTGAGGGAGGCAGCAATGTGCTGGTCAGCAGTCCCTGCGGCCTGCTTGGTAACCACAGAAGTGCACTGCTCTTGACAACAACCTTTTTCCAATACTAACTTATAATAAAATATTTGGCTTGCATCAGGCCAGTAATGTACTAGGTGCTTTCTATAAATAGCAAAATGTGGGACCTGCCCCAAGCAGCTCAATATCTAAGATGTCAACCAGTAGATTAAGGGAGGGGAAAAGGGATAAAACCTTTTAAAAAATAGTATCAGCTACTTTGGTGTGCTATCTGGCCACTATTATCTGGGAATTTCTTGCTCAGAGGCATGTTCAGTGTGAGAGCAAGCCAAGCCTGAGCACCCGGAGGGCAGCACAGGCATAGTTTGAACAGCTGCACAATCTACTGAGCGCAGCAATTTGTTCTGACATCTCCCAGGGACTGAAGTAATTCTGTGGAAGGAGCCCGAAGAGCTGCCTTGTCTTCCCCCCCTTGCTCCTGTCTCACCACAGATACTCAAGGAGATCACCCACACATGGCCAGCAAGGTGCATAGGATGTCTGGGCTTGCTTTCTCCTCCTCTCCCTCCATGACATATACACTGAGGCCAAAAATCATGCAGATTAAGTCCAAAATCTCCATTCCTCTCACTTGGAAGCCATGCACATTTATAAGACACCAACTTTATGTAATTAAGATGTTTTCCTGGGAGACAGAAACCTAAACTCAGGAAGGTTGAGGAGGGCATTGAATCTCCCCACTGAATTTTCTTCTTCATAGACTAGCTGTAACACTTGAATATTACCATATGTGGTGGTAGATGTTGCCTAGCTTTTTCAGCGACTGGTTTTAAGGTGCTTTGGGTGAGAGGATGCCAAGTATGAGAGCAGACCTAGGTAGCTCTTGGTATCCCTGAACCACAGGCAGTTTTCTCATGAAAGGAAAATTAGCCCCTGAGCATCATGTCTCATGTCCCTGAATTTCTGAACCTAGCTATAGGAACTGGGTTTCTCTTTTAAAGTTAGGCACTTACATAAGTATTTCATCATATCTAACCCTTAAATAGTTGCCTTTCTGAGCAAAGTAATTGAAAGTTGCATCCATATACTGTAAGCAACATCATGGACCTCTTTATCTCTTGAAAGCAGATCTGTTTTCTCCTGTTATAATTTTAAAAAGTTTTACTAATTGTTTTTAAAGAAATTATACCTTCCAGACTGTATCTCCCGGGCTATACCTAATAATCTGGTA
>JAUBOD010000696.1:431453-446687 GCA_032353885.1 Nothura maculosa | reverse complement strand
ATCTGAGGATAGCTAAGACTGTTTGTATTGATACTATTATTATTGCTGAAAAATCCAAGCAAATAAGAATGTTAAGACAGAATTGTGATTAATATTTCATAGTGGATTCTGGAGAAAGCTGTAATATATCTCTGCCCTGGATTTGCAGATTTCTGGAATCCTCTTGTCCTCAGAAATAGAAAATGAACTCTAAATATAAAATTTCAATGTTTGAAGAACAAGATTAACAAAGCTAAAAAGTTAGGCCTGATAAGCATGCCATAAGAAGAATTCCATTGCATTCAAAGTATGTTTTCTCTTTTGCTTGGCCAATAGCATGAATGGCAATGAAAAGTATTATGAATTTATCATCTATAGATTTAGTTGGTAGACATATTTGGCCATGCCATTTCTTCTTACCTTTTCCTGTATTTCCATTCTCATGGGCATGGGTGTCAAATGCTTCAGGTGTTATTAAATTTTGCACAGGCTGGTGGTTAATGAGCTTTAGAAGTTGTGAAGCTCAACAAAGTTGTATTTCTAGGTGCTCTTAAGAAAGTCATCTACCTCCTGCAGTTAGTGATGTTGTGGTAAGGATTAGAAGAAAAACAATATTAGCTCTGATGTGTGCTACTTAAAAAGAGTGTGCTACTTAAAAAGAATACTAGCATATTAACATGCAAATTCTATGTGTGGGCCTGCCAAAAAACATAAGTGCTCCATCCAAAATATATAAATATAGTCTACTTCTCTAAAGAGGCATCATTTTCATCAAATGAAACTCTGAAGCTCTACTTACTAAGAATTTATACTCTTCTTCTCGTTGTTTATATTAATATGAAACAGATTGCCAAGTTTTAATAAAAAGGCAGTTATCTTCCTCTGCTAATGGATTAAACACTGGACATTTGAATCTCATCTCTGCATCCAAAAGCATAGGTGGCCCAAGGACTTTTGTCCTATTTCAGCATCTAGCTATAACATCATATAGACAGAAACTTGTGTACGTAAAACAGCTGGTGTTCACGAGGGACTACAAGGACATAAGGAGTTTGTCAACTCCCGTCTCCCTTACAGTGCAGCACCTCTTTGGAGCTCCTCTGAAGGAATATTTCCACACCTCAAGGAAGACAGTTCCTCATGACTTCAAGAAGGTCTGAATATTTCACCATAAGGCAAAATGTAACTAGGCATTTGTATATATCTAATTTATATTTCTCTTTATACAAAACCAAGTGCATTTGTATTTATATGTGCATGATTTACCATTTGCGGTTCTCTCAAAAAAGGTTGTGTGATTCAATATTTTTGTGCTTCTAGCATCCTTATTTGTTCAGTTTTCATGCAATTTGTTTTCCTAACTAAAGCAACTGCATGGCCCTGTGTGAGGTGAAAAGCTGACATGTGGAAAAACTGGAAAAAAACTGGGATGAGTGTGGTAAGTGGAGTTTACCACTCTCTTCATACTAGGCTCTATGCAAAATTGAAAGTCTTCACAAAGTCTAATGGAAGAGTTTTCAAGAGAGAGCTTTTATTGCACTGTTGCTACTTCTTCCTAACTTTTGAAACTAGTGAAAGCTTCTAAAGTGCAGAAAAAAAAGACTTCAAGGAGCCAGAGAACAACACGATCCTTCGGCTGCTCTATGGACTTGCTTAAAACATGCCTCTCTACGGCTCTTACTTTGTCATTTACTGCTGCTTTACTTGAGTTCACGTGCAGTGACCTGCTATCTCAAGGTCTGCCTACGAGAGGACAATAAGCACCACTTCCCTTGATACGAAGAAGAGAGAATTTTGCTTCCTCCTCCCCACCCTTTCCAAGTTGAGTACAAACTGGTACATACTGGGGAAGATGCCTGACTCTCCTTAAAGACCTGGATCTGCCTGCTGAGTTGACACAAATGAAGAGGACTGACCATGCTGGTACTATCATCCATCACTGAGGGGTGTTGGGGAAAGCTTAGCTCCCTGCTGGTGGACAAGAAAGCCCATATTGTCTAGGGGTTTAAATAGCTGCTTAATACATTCAGAGTTGTTTTTGCTGGTTTTTTGTCGGGATTTGTTTGTTCTTTTCAACCAAGTGCAGGGCTAAATTCAGACCTGGTGCAAATGGATGAAACTTTATTTACTTGAGAAGTGCCACAGTCGATCCCAGCAGGACTGTGTTTGGTCTGTGTTTGGAAGCATGTTCGGGCAGTTTTCTTTGTCTGTGGGACCATGCTGTACTTTGAAAACAATTCTTTGCATGCATGTGAGAGGATATTTATGTATATCAAAGGGCTTTATGACATAGGGCAAACTGAATCACTAGAAATGGGAACCTGATGGCAATTTCTGCCTGTACTTCGTCTCACAATGTTGAAAAATTGGCAAATGAACTGAAACCACACTTAAACATTAATGATGGAACTACAGCAAATAAATACATGTGAAAATGATCCCCCTGGTTGTGCAGTGTGTATACACAATGAATATCAGGATTTATGTATATATATTAGCATTATACGACAACACTGTAAGCACTATGGAAGGTCAATACTAGTTATTACATGGTTTGAATATCTGGAATAAAAAGGCTACTCTGTGGGATAGCATTTTAGTATAAGGGCTATCAACTCAAAGGGGATAAATAGCAAATGGTGTATGGGACTGAATACTATATCCACATAGTCATAAATGTAGATTATTATGGACTAATTTTTGAATTTAATTCCTATGGAGTAAAACTGAAACACGGAATGAATCCTCACCCAGAATCCCCCATTGCAATGGCTGAATTTACCAAATGAGGCCACAAGAAAGCCAAAAATAACAAGTTTTGTCTCTTTCAGTCATTTCCCTTTGTTCACCAGCAGATGCTCAGCAAGGACTCCCAGTCCTATCCACCCTCTGGTACATGGTGCTGTCGGGCCAAGCGGAGCTGCTCTTCTCCCTGTTCATCAATAGATGTCAATAGCAAGCTGCCTATTCCCAGAGACTTCCACCATTTCAGTGCTGGCACCAAAACAGTAAGGAGAAAATAGTGACTGCCTTCAGAGCATGAGTTTAGTTTGCTGTGTACTTTCAGTTTGTCCTTAGAAGCTTTTTCCTAATACGACTGGGCACGCTTCTGTATTTCCTGTTCTGAGAATCTGAAACTGAGCCAACGTTTTTGAGCTTCAGTCATCTCATGACACATTTAGAATCTCCAAATTTGACTCAGATACAGTGAATTCAGTACTATTTTGCAAGCTGGCAAGAATGTGACTCAAAGTCTGCTTTTCATCTTGATAAACATGTTAAAGAAAACAGAAGTGATGAAAATGGGCAGGTCATGTATTTTTATCTTTTTCTATTTCTCTCAGTTTTCTTTTATGTTGTTTTTTGATTCCCATATATGGAAACTTCTGGCCAAGTATGGCAAATACGTGTAAAATATCCTTGCTGAAGACAAATGACTACATTCTCCAGCCGTGCACACTAACTGTGTGTATATGACATGGAAATACACTTTGCTCACACATTAGCATAACAGTGCAGAGACTCAGGGTCTGGATCTGAAAGGCTGAATTTGGTGACATCGCTTCTGATTCCTTCCTTCTTTCCTTCCTTGTTTCCTTCCTTCCGTTGAGAGATAGCACTTCACAGGTGATATTTTACAAGACAAATCCAAACAAACAGGCTGGTAGCAAATTGTCTGTAAACTTGCTGGGAAGTCTGCTGTGCCACTCTCAGAGCCAGCTAAAAATAAAGAAGACGGTGGCATCAGAAACCAAGACAGCAGAAATGGCAGTACATGGGCTGCCAGCCTGCAAGGACAGCAACTAAGTGCACTCACTGCCTGCCATTCATGGCCCCAAAAAACAGATCACAAATCACACCAGCTGTTCACAGAGACATCAGCAAATGTCAGCATGCTTCAAGCGCAGCAACCTGCAGTCCTGCTGAAGCTAGCACATAGCTGCAGTGGCAGAGAGCCTATGTCATAACCTTTTTCTGAGCAGATTTTTTTTGCTTATTTATTGATTGAGAAGTGGAAGAGTCAAGTAGAGTTATGGAGGACCATCAATCCAAGTAGATCTCATCTAGGAGTCTCCATGTTTAGGTCATATTGACTAATATTTGGGGACAAAGCTATCATATATTATTCCCTAATGTTTCTATGTGCCAAATAAAGAGCTCTTCCAGAAGCCAGAACAGGTGCTTGCAAACAGTGTATCAGATTCTATCAGGGTGGAGGTAGGAGAGAAGAGCAGGGAGGAAAAAATAGAGGAAAAACACCAAGAAGATGCTGGTATCCTGCCAACTCTAGCCTACCAGGACATTGTAATTTCTCTGATAGCTCAGGATCAGCATTAACACTTGAAGATGTAAGAGTGCACTTCAGGACATGTTATTAGTGGAATAATGAAAAGTCTTTACAGGAAACAAGCTTGTGACCATCCTGGTCAAGTTTGTGGTCAAGCCTGTGACCATCCTGGCCGTTTGAAGGAGGATCATCACACCAATTTCTTGTGACTTTGAGAAGTCCATCATTCCAGTGCCACCAAGCTGATCTCTGGTTCTGCACAGAACGTTACACTTGTCTAGAGGTCTGAAAAAGTGAGATTGGATATTCTCAGAGGGGGCTAGCAAGTGGGCAGCAAGTTCGATTTCCCTATTTTTAACAAGGTCCATTTGAAATTTAGGACTGTTCAAGAAACCACCAGTGGTTTTTTGAAAGTGCTGAAAAGCTGAAAGTTTGAAAGTGTGTTGGTGTGGCCTGAAGAAGCCTGAGCTCACTAAGGCCCCTTCCCCAAGAGCCTGTTTGATAGCTAAGTCTGCCAGGCAGGGTGCCAATTCCCATCCATGAGTGTCAGTCACTTCACGTGCTCTACTTTTCTCTAGCTATAAAAGGATCGCATTGCTTTTCAGGCCTTCTGTGACATAGGACTTTCCTGAATGAAATCTTGTTTCAAGTTCAGGGGCTTGCATTGAATCAAATGTGCGTTCTAGGGAAATACCCAACCCTGGTTTAAAATTTCCAGGGAAGGAAACCTTTACCCCATCAGTTATTTCCGTAGTTGGTTACCAGGGCTTCATCTTTCAGTTTGTTTATCTTGAGCTTCCAGTTATTGGAGTGTGTTGTATCTTTGTTAGAACTCAGGGTTTTCTCTAAACAAAGTTATTTTCTCCATAGCATGTTATCAAGTGATCCTATAATTCTTTTTGATTAGCTAAAGGGATAGAGCTGAAAGGGGAGTCTCACAGCAAAATGTATTTTCTAGATCTTAATGTAATTCTTGTTAATCTGAGAAGGAAGTACTAGTAGGTTCTTTCTTTTGCTTTGCTCTCTCCTTCTTATCCTGAATGGTGTGGAAATCTCTTATTCTTTCATTTTAAATCAGAAAAAAAGAATAGAATCTCATTATTTTTCTTCAGCCAACAAACCAAATAGTATTAGGTCATGTTCAGGTTCAATATAAAAAGCATTTTCAGCTGAAAAATGATAGATAGAAAGGTCTTCCCTTAAAGACAAGTACTGGAGCTTCATACCTAGTATTTATTGACAACTTTTAAGAGTGCTTCTGAGACTGACAGCACAGTTAGCATAAACATGAAACACTAGAAATGCCAAGAACAGATTTTGCTGCAGCAGACAACTTAGGCTAGGAAAAGTTCAAGTACAGACTTCACAGTGGCACAAGACCGTGTGTGTGTTACTTTTCAAAATTTCCTTCTCTGATGCTAGTTGCAGCCACATGATTTCTGTCTTGCACTCCTGTTTCACATCACACTCTTCCTTTGCAGCTTGTTTGGCTCAGAGGCATCCCCAGACCTAAAGATGTTTTGCAGGGATGCTCTTTGTCTGCCTGCCAGCTGAGAACTCCTTATCATCGCAGCCTGCCAAAAATCCCCTTATGTCTAGCAACAGTTGCTCTTGCTGTTCTTCGTTCTGGTTGGTAGCATTGTTATCTCCTCTACATGAGTAGTATTCATGTCTGTCATTTCGACGACTTTGAATTTCTTATTTTTGTCAGGATTGATGGCCTTGCTGCTATTCCTGATTATTGTACACACTCCAGAACTGACTCATTCCTATGTGCTCTGTGATTGTCAGGTCAAGTTCTTTTAGTATAAGGGAGAGGCTTGTAGAAAGACTGGACAGGGAATATGACCTAACTAATGTCTTAATGTAACTTTCTGTGATGTGTCTACGCAATGTCTCAAACCAGTTTGACATATAAAGTCATTTTATTTTCATAAAGAAAAAACAGGAAAGAGAAAGAACAAACTTTTAGCTAGTGAAAGTATTCTTGTTATTTCCTGAGGAGCAGAATTAAAGACATTAGAGTGATTCAATGGAGAAGAGAAAACCTAAGGTGAATTGCTCCTTTGTTCTTTCAAACTTAACACCTATTAGTTTTATATTAAGCCTCATTCTTCTGTCTTGCCTGGCTTTGTTTCAGAAGCGGCAAAGCTTTTTATTTGCTGTCTGCTTTCTTTACAACAAGCATAGTGTTATAGACTAGTACCATATCCCTCATCCACTGTCTCTCTCCCGGGCTGAGGATTCTGCTCCACTTACTCACTCCTCACACAGAAGCTGTGCCCTGCTTTATCCATCTTGCTGCCCTTCACTAGGCTCTTCTTCATCTCTGTTACATCCTTGTGGAGACAGGAGAGGCCAGTTTTCAAGACTAAGTGCATCACCACAGATCATGCAGTGGCATAATCCTATGTTGGATTTGATCTCCGTGTCCTACCAGTGCCTATAATCTGATTCACTTTCTTCACTGCCTCTGAGTAGTGAGATGGTGTCTCTACAGAAATGCACTGTAAACCAAAAATTTACTTCGTGAAAAAGCAGTGAGTTCCGGGGTCACCACTGTATAGGCAGTGTTATATATTTTTTTTTATAGATGTATTATTTTATATATGCTTATTCCAAATATCATCTGTCATTCACTCAGTTACCTAATCTTATCAGGTCCTTCTTTGACCATGAAGAGGCACCATTGGCCCTTGTCCTTACCAGGCTAAATAACTTACTATCATCACTATACCTTAGCACCTCATTATTCATCTCTTTTTCCATATCACTTATGAACATGCTGAACAGCACAGACTATAGCTCAGATTCTGCAGGATTTCACTTGTGACTTCTCTCCACTATGAATACTGACCTTTTATTCCTAACCTTTTCTTTCCTAGCTTTTAATCAGTTATTTAGTTATGTTAGAGTTTTGGTTCTCATCCCATGGCAGCTTAGCCTCCTCAAGAGGCATTGGTGAAGGAACCCTGATGAAAGGTTTTTGGATATTGAAACAGGACATAGCAGCCGAGTCTCCCTCATCCATTCACTTCAAAGAACTAAAATGAAGAAGCACGTCTGTAATCACTGAATATATTAAACAAAATATTGAGGGTTTTTTGTTGTTGTTTTTTTAAATGAGTTCAGTTCACACATGATTCTTTTTTAAGCAATCAATATCAACTCTGCTATGCCAATTCAGCTAACAGAAGGCAATAATACATATTAGGGCTTGGCTTTAGCCTTTCTGCAAACCTGAACCAGCATCCTGAGGTCGCCCATTGCACTAGCCCAGATTTTTTTCACTGCAGAGTTTGATTTTTGTAAGACAATTGACAACATAACTGATTCAAGGCCAAGAAGTGTGCAGTTTGGTTATTTGAATGATACCTCCTGGCAAATAGTCATCTTTTCTGCTTGTTATTTTGGCCATAGAACACACCCTCCATAAAAATTCTCATTGAAGTCTGCTTTGAAAAACACATACCATTTTATAAACACGTACAAGACTAAAACATTGTTGAAATGTATATCCACTTAGAAAGTTACTAAGCGAAATGCAGCCTGATATTTTTGAAATGAGGGAAACACTGAACTATGAATATGAGGAGTTTTAATCAAGCTCTCATTGGGACTTCAATTTGGGATTGAAGTAGTACAAAATATTTGCATCTGAAGCAAAATTCACAAATATTTGGATTTTCATCAGTTCTGCTTGGATGCAAAATTGTCAGGCACTGCAGTTTTGGCAATCAAAAATTGCTTTTCCTAAATGTTAACTGTGTTTCCCACCCATTGGAAAAATTGCAAAAGACCCAGGAGGCTTCTAGGTCATATAAAGTCAAGTGCCAAAGAAAAGAACTTCTCCAAGGGTTTCTTGTTTCTTCTCCAGGGTAGTCTGTCACCTCCAAACCTATGTTTCGTTTTCTCAGAGGATTAATTCCTTTTGGCAACTTTCCATGATCCTGCCTTGGAAGAACGATGTAAACTTCAAATCTCAGCAGCCCGGATGCAGCAGTCTTAAAACTTTGTTTAAACAACTGCTTAGATTAAACATATATATTAGCACAATATGAGGCACAATTGTCTTTCCATGAAAGGATTTTAAAGTGTCTCTGCTCACAAAGGATTGTTTTCCCCAGGACACAGAGGAGGGAAATGATGGCAGGTGTAAAATTTCAGTACATATATATAGATAGATTTTTTTTCAAAATCTTTATGATGAAAATGTCACAGATTTGTCAAAGCTATGTAATGTTTTCTGAGATAGGAGAGCCTAATAATTCCTGATATTGAATGTTTTGAATCTTCATTCTATGACAGATACTTACTCATTCTCCCCTCTTAATTTCTCTGAAATACAAGATCTGTCAGCAAACCCATCAAGTCTTACATAATTTCATTAAGGTATGTTTTTAAATAAAAACAGTTTTCTTGCATGGCACCAGTGAAGAGAGCTGAGCTGGTAACAGGGGAAAAACTACTAGAAGCATTCCTCTCTCCTCTCTGAAGAGATGATTCCTGAAAGTATAAAGCTGCTTCCAAGATGTAGAACTTAGTGTAACTGTGCATGTATGAACACCACTTTCTTTTCTGAAAGACCCTCTAATTGGCATGAAAGCACTCACATGAGAATAGACGAAGGGAACAGAATCTGACAACACTGACACTTTTATTTTAAAAGTTTTCCTAGTTCCTGTGTGCATGAACTATCTCATGCCCACCTCTCTTCCACAGCGATGCCGAAAGAGTAAAGTCAGACTCGGGAGGAGAGAAACAACATGAGGACACAAACATAGAGATCCTTCCCATATACTGCAGATCAAGACAAAGACATTACACTGAATTTAGCAAGGTTACATTCTTGCCAATTAAGGGAAATGATTCATTTTTTTCTTTTTCATATTTCTGAGAAATTAACAATGTGGAGTATCTATAGTAGAAATCAAACCTTGTTCCCACAGCCTTGTATTTTAAATATAGGGCCATCTTTTCTGCTAAAAATAAATTGTCCCTGGCTTGAGCAAAGTATTGGACTGAGTTTTGTGTTAGTAATGAAATCCTATATCCAGTCAAGATTTAAGTTTCATTTTGAACCTTTCATTCTGTTCTAACTTCATAATTCTTTGAGAGTCTAATGCTGAAATATTTTTCCTTATCAACGTAGGTGTCCATGTATATATTTGTTTATATATATGTATATGTATGCATATATAAAATAATAAACATATATAATATAAGCATAGTATCTGTAATAAGAATTCAAGATTGTGTGGATATTGGTATGAAATAGAAATGACTGTATTACTCATGACTGATGAATGCTGTTCTTGAATGAGTGCAAATGTAATGTTTCAGCCAAGTAAAGTTTGAGTGAGATTAAGAATTTTATAAATAGATATAAAAGTGAGGATTGCAACTGGAAATTTCCTTTTAGTGCTAACTATAACAGACACAACTGCTTACCTCAGTACAGATATGTACTACTGTTTACTGTTTACTGTTTACCTCAGTATAGATATGTAAATATAAAGACAAGACTCTCACTGATAGTGTCTTACATCAAGTGAGATGATTGCAACTTTTTGCTTTGTTTTAACTACCATAATGTTGACAAGAACATCATTTTATGTCAATATAGAAAAAAAAGCAGGAAAGAGAGGAAAAGTCTGACACACTAACTCTCATTTATACTATAGCACTTGGAGTACTTGGAGAAGATCTTAACTTCACTGAAATCATAGCCCTCTTCTGCTTTCAAGTCTTGTAAAAAACCTAAGTACCAGTTAAGTCAAGATCAGTTTCTAAGAATTTAAGTAGTTAAATACTTCTCAGTATTATTTTCCATTAATATTCCTGAAGAGTTAGCCCTCAGATGATGTATAAAAACTAAGAGTTGAAATATCTGGACAGTGATAGAAGTCAATTATCAAGAGAGAAATGTTTCAGTGTTGCTTCAGGAAGAAAAGCAACAAGACTCATGTTCACTTCAGCCAAGCACAGAGGCTCTCTTGCTCAAGGCACAGGTACAAATGACACTCTCTGCAAAGCAGTGAAAGAGAAGCATTTCTTTTTATGGGGGAACCACCCGAGGACTTAAAATAGCAAAACTTAGAAAAATGATAAGTTGATACAGTGATGAAATGCTCCCCTGTGTAGTGATGCTTACGTATATCCAAAGAGGTCAGTAGGAAGGCAGAATCACTAACACAGTGAGTTTATGTAAGCTTCACCTCACCTGGTTACAGACTTCTACATGTAACAACATGTGAACTAGGCCTCTTAGGCTCCCTTTGTGTGTCTTGGAGAGTTAGAGATATCTGTAAAAAGTAATTCATCTGACTTTTAATTTACATACCTTCTTTGAGACAAGATGAGTAATGGAAACCTATAAGTTCCCATTTCCTGCCATGGAAAACTAATATAAAACAGTAACTAGGCAACCAGTTCATATGTAGGTATCTATAAAGAACATTTATAAAGTTTGTGAAGACTGCAGTCTTCAACAAATGGAGACTTTTCAGTTTGCAGTTTCCAGGTTCCTTTCTTGGTAGAAGATCAGTCAGACAAAATGACACAGTCCTGGCAACTCCTGCAGCAGGATAAATTCACATTTCATTCTGCCTTGACATTGCTCCACTGCCACATCTGTCTTCTCCACCTGGATACTGCACTCAGGTATCCTAGAATCCCTTTTCTGTGTCATTTCTGTCACCATCCTATGGATCTCAGTTAAGCAGAATGGGCATGAACAGGAGCAAAAGTGATTTCTAGTTGAGTTTTACAGAAGAAAAATGTACCCTTCTATCTCTAACTACTTTTCATTCATGCCCTTACTCTGATTCTTAAGTCTATATGGGATCTTGGATAAATGTTTTTGAACTCTGCATCTGAATCTTTTGCAAGTATCATGATGGACAATTACAGTCTCATGAAAATAGCAACATTGGCCCAGTGGATTTTTTCTAAACATCATTTTCTTGAGGTTCCAAATTATTTTTCTTCAGCAATGTTTGTCACCAAAATAAAAATAATCTATGTTCACTGAGACCTAATTGTTTCAAAGATTGTAAATCATCACTGGTTAGAGTTGAGTTTTTAGTAGTTTTTAAAAGTCTTTTGTTTCCCTTTTGACATTCTTTATTTGTGGGATAAAGTGTATGGAAACAACATTTTTTTAAAAAAAAAAAAAAAGCAATGCAGCATGTCTAACAGTTTTTTGGGCAAAGTTCAACTTGCTTAAAAGGCCAGCTTAAAAATGGCGTTTTAAATGGGCAAGATTTAGAGCTCTCCCAAATCATGGCTGACAGGGGAGAGTCAAAATAGTCAATATGTGCTGAAATGCATTCATTTTCTCAAGACCTTGATATTTCACATGGCAAAAGATTGCGAAGTGCAGAATTAGGCGAAAAATTTTCTATTTCACCTCGCTAGGATAAGGCAGCACTACTGCCAGCTAGTTTGACTTTAACAATACACCACATCAAATATACTTTTTTTAATATGAAACTCCTTTAACACAACTGGGTCTTAACACCTGGTGTGTAGAAACAGCAAACTCGAGAACAACAAGATCTTAAGAACATGTGGACAAAATCTGCTCATGTGCTGGCATTTTAATTATGTTTGCCCTGACCCTTTTCCAATGTTCTATAAAACAGACCAACAGTATAGAGAAAAAAAATCAGTAGCACCACCTAGACTAAACCAAATGAGTGAAGTGTTCAGGATATTATTACCAAATAAAACAAAACAAAACAAAAATATACTGGAAATGAATAAGGAAGCTGAAGCTGATACTAATAATACTTATAATAATAGTGTAAAGAGCTGTTACATAGTTCCTCTTAATAGCTTCAAGGACACCTTCCTCTGGCTTTAAAGTTGGGTCACAGGCAGTGTTAGGTGCTTTTATGGAGCTAGAATGTTTCTCATCTCATCCTCCATGGAAGAGGAGAGAAAGGTGAAATGGATTACAGGGATTACAGATGCTTGTGATCGAACCCCCACTGAGCCAGAAGAAGCAGCCTCCGAGGTGATGAATTCCAGTCCCAAAATCCCGAACTGAAAACAACCTGGGTGGAATTATCTCACGAAGAGCTTGCGTTAAAGAGCGAACATTGGGCACAGCCAGGTTCCTGCCAGGGCTCCTCCTCTGGCATGAGCACTATGCTGGGAACCTGCTAGCAACATGCCAAGGAGCCATTGGCATCACATTTTCTTTTAAACGGGGAGCTCTCACAGTAGCCAAAACAGTGTCGCATTGCAAATTCCCAGGGGAGCCAGCTGGAGCTGCCAAACTGAAGGCAGTTAGAGCTTCTCCTTAGGGCTCAAGTACTTAAATTGTAAAAACTTAATGTTTTGATAGCCGTGCTGTCTTCTGGTGGAAACATTTATGTTCAAAACTCACTAAGAGATAAGTCATGTGAATATACTATTCCCTCTCTTGTCCTTTCATCTGACAGCAGAACAAGATTATACTGAGTGCATCTAGGAATATGGAAATCAATAACTAACCAAACCCAAGAGGCATGGGAAAGACTCATCTTCTGTGCTGCTAACGCTTGAACTAGTCACAATGAGATGCTGAATGTGTCTTCAATGTAATGGGTTAACCTGCTCTGAGCCCCCAACCAGCAGCATGGAAGGTCAGCTGCATGTCTGTTGGGAGGCCCTGACCCAACACAAAATTGTCCATAAAACTTGGACCCAAAGACAACCTCAGCTTCTTCCACAGTGGCTACTGCAGAACTCTGTAATGACAGTTTGCTCTTGGAGAGATTCCACTAAAATATCCAGGCTATCTCTGTTCCCTCCCCTGTGTCAGCAGGAGCAAGGCAACACCTCCTGGCCCTGATCCTTCTGGACAGCGATTACCTGCCAGTATCACCTCACTGCCCTGGAGCAGGAATCTGCAGCTGCTCCATAATTAACATAAAAAACATAAGCCGGGGTGGAGGAAGGAAACTGAAGTGGCAGGGACTATGACAGATGTTGCGAAATGTCGATTTATTCATAACAGAAAGTCAGGGCAAATCTTTTGAAAGCTTTTCTTCCTTTTCTTTCTCGCCCTCCCCCCCTCCTCTTTTTTTTTTTTTTTTTTTTAATGTGCAGACTTCAAAGCAATGAATTGTGGCATCTGTAACAGCTACCAAACCGTGCCAGTTGAAGCCAGTGGAGCACAGTCTACAGTGATAGAATGCAAGTCATGCAATTATTCGAGTTTGCAGTCCTGGTTTTTTGAAACAACATATGGTCTGCAGCAAGGAAGCCAGGATATTTTAAAAGAGCTCCTACAGGGTTTCAAACTTTGATTTTACAGAGGTGTGGGAAAAGAAGCAGACTCCATTCAGGCTCTGATATTTAAATACATGTGTTGTCGTTTTGCTTATTGAAGAGAGCTGTGCAGTCCTTTTGCATATGTAGAGGGCATTCTGGGTTTCTAAAGTGCAGATATAGGTATTTCACACACTTCCTGCTTTTTGTTGACATTTGGGGAAAATGATGCAGCACTGCACTCAGTGAAATGGTCTCAACAGCTTAGAAAAAAAAATCTAATGTATGAAGGTGAGAAAAATACTGTTATTTTTAACAATGAAAATGCTTATCATCGTATTTTCAGTTACTGATTCTTTTATCCACAAATGCTGTTGTTAATGTGAAGTGAGGATCAGCCTAACAGAACCTAAGGGCATAGAGCCCCATGACAAAATAGTGTGAAACATCGTGCTTGAAACCTCTGCCTCTCGGGTCAGAATGGGAGATGAAGAGCCATGCTACGTCCTTACCTGTGTACCCTGCACTGGGGGCTGCCGGGCAAGGACAACACACAAGCTTAGCACCATTGTGATGCTGTGAGCTCTGATTTATGTATATCCATGTACCATACAAGCAGATACGCCTTCGGGCTGCTCATTCCCTTTGACAGTGAAGACTTCTTTCTCAGTGCAATTTTCATTTTTTAAAAGATCTGGGTATCCAAATCAGGCTTTGGAGTCAGTGTCTGTTTCCAAGCCAACTGTCCTTCTCAGGTTTGATAGATGGTCCTTTTAGTGAAAAGAAAAATACTAGCTGCTCTGCTCCTTTTCCTTCTAGCCACCTACATCCATTTGAATGCCTTCAGCACTGCTGGATGTTGAAGGGCTGAACCTGAACTGCACTACTTTAGCAAGAGTTGCAGAGAGCATGCACATAAAAAAATCAACTCCAGGCAGAACTGCAGCCATGATACAGGATGCTTCTGATTTCAGATGATTATTGGACTTGATTTACTGGCCACTTTTGAAATCTGTTTTCTTCAACGTATACCTCCCAGGGCTAAGCTCCCAGGAAGTGTGGGGCAACTTCCCTAGCTTTCAGCACTAGAAAGCATCCCTGTCACAGATGGTTTGAACCTACACCTGACACAAATCAGAGGCCTGACCAGTAATTCCTGCAACAAGTCCGGATTATTTGGCTGAGCTGCAGCTGTAGCAAAGCCCTTCAACCTCAAATACAGAAAAAAATATTAAACCTATTCTGAAAAGTTGAATGGTTTAGCCTCAACATGTGAGATCATATGCATTCTTTATAAAGAGAAAGGAAACATCAGCCAGTCCAGAACACTATTTTTCAGACATCAGCAACCATGTGCTGATGCTTTATGGAACTGCCTATATTCTTTATCCCAAACTTGTGTAAGGATGTCTCCTCGTGTAAGGAGTCTCCTGCTACAGGTGTCTAAACCCTCCCTTAAATGCTTTCCATTTTAACCGGAGTCATCTTATATGAAGGTTCTCGAGCTCTGTCCTCCACACCCACACTTTGAGTAACCAAGAAACAGAACTACACATGTGTGAATGAGTAGAGTCATTTTTCCATTGGTCTGAATGGCTGAGAGGGCCTGACCACTTTGCATTCAGTCACATGCTCTCTCAGAGAAGTGGACATAACCACATTTTTCTTGGGCTACCTGTAGTCTTCTCACATGGGAAGGTTCAAGG
>JAUBOD010000696.1:403042-431353 GCA_032353885.1 Nothura maculosa | reverse complement strand
AGGAAACATCAGCCAGTCCAGAACACTATTTTTCAGACATCAGCAACCATGTGCTGATGCTTTATGGAACTGCCTATGTTCTTTATCCCAAACTTGTGTAAGGAGTCTCCTGCTACAGGTGTCTAAACCCTCCCTTAAATGCTTTCCATTTTAACAGGAATCATCTTATATGAAGGTTCTCGAGTTCTGTCCTCCACACCCACACTTTGGATAACCAAGAAACAGAGCTACACATGTGTGAATGAGCTAGTAGAGTAGTTTTTCCATTGGCCTGAATGGCTGAGAGGGCCTGACCACTTTGCATTCAGTCACATGCTCTCAGAAGTGGACATAACCACATTTTTCTTGGGCTCCCTGTAGTCTTCTCACATGGGAAGGTTCAAGGGATTAAATGCATGTGACTTGACTATCAATTACTGGGGAAGGCTATGCTAATGTTTATGATAGCAAAAGTATGCAAAATTCTAGGAAATAGTTGAATTCTTTAAGCTCATAGAAAATACATAAAAGCAATGGCAATAAGAGAGTGAGAAATACCTAAGTACACAGTGCAGGAATTATTTCTAAAGTGAAGATCTGCAGCTTGTGAAATCATCCCTGAAAGGAAAGTTCCCAATGGTAAAGTCTCATCTGTAAAATAGACAGAGCATGTTATTAGCTACGTAGAAATGAATTCAGTTTGATACTGCCTCAAGGAACCTCTAATGCACATCAGGTTTGTACAGAACTGATGGGTATTGGTGAGATCATTCTCCTATTCACATTGAATCACCACAGAATTTTAAATTTTGCCCCCATTCTAAAAAGCTCATATCTGCTTCTGCAATATTATGAGTCTTAACTCATGCTCTTCTTACCTAAAACACTAACATTGTGTTAGATGTATTTGATACATCTTTCTCTACAAACTGCTGCAGAGAGGGAATGGCATATTGCACACTGTTTGAGATAAAGTAAGTTTTAAACCATATATGACAACAGAATCTAGTCTTAAGGCTTCCCTACTCCTTGTAAAATAGAAATTAAACCTTTCAATTTTCCAGCCCATGAGAATACCCACAGAGGATTCATTTATGATTGACTTGTTTTAATGCGGCTAACAGTGGTCAGAATGGAACCTATCGTGATGTGCTTAAGGCTTTTTATCTCCTAGTAGAAGGATGCCACTTAGATGAGGTGGCCAAGTGAATGTTTTTAAAGGCATGTATGCAATGTTTAATTTTTGCGTAATGGAAGTGAGCCATTTGCTCATGCACACAACACAAAAATGTTCTTTTGCTTATACAGACTCGCAAGTAGTAAGAAAAGCCAACGACTACACTAAAAAACAACTAAAACACAATCTTTCCAGATGCAAATTTGGTGTGCAGAAGCACACATGCAGGAGTGGAAATCAACCCCTCATGGCTCTTTTCAACTTTCTTTGAAGTCAGTAGCAAAATTCCCATTGAGTTCAATAAGAGCAAGAGAAGGCCCTTGATCTAGTAAAAAGACCGTATGAAGTTTTATAAGCTCTTTATACCAAACTTTGTTCCATTTGCGTATGAAATATATTTTGACCCTGTATCCACCCACAAGACTTTACAGCTGGTCCAGAATAATGTGATACCTCCACTCTGCCCAGCCAATTACTGTCATTCACAGCACTGGTTATACAGATGTGGGAAGATTCAGCATACCTGAATATGTTTTCTATGATGCTTTTCAAAGAGTCCCTGAAGAGAGGATGACAGCTCAAGTAAGTTGTGTCGAGCTATTCAGGAGCAGGTTAGATTAAGGCCATTTCTGGCCTCTGATCCATTATCCCTCATGACAATGGACAAATGCCAAATGTCTCTGCTAATTTTGCTCAGTCTTGTGGTAGTCTTGGACACAGCTAATCACAAGGGATTAATACCAAGACTGGAAAACCTGGCATGGCGTGATGGAATTGCGTTAGAGCAATTCTGTTTCACTCCTTTCTGATCAAGGCCAGAGAGTGGAGATGGGCAGCTATTCCCTCTGCTGAAGGGCGCTCAGCTGTGAATTCCCTAAGGGATTGCTCATGTTGCTTCAGCTGTTCTACATTTATATGAAGTCTCTGGAAATTTGTGAGACAATTTGGGAAAATTATTACACTCAGTTCTTTGTCTCCTTTCCAACTGACTCACACACCATGGTCACTGAACTTAACCAGTACTGACAGGAGTCATGTTTTAGGCAAGAGCCAGCTGGCTGAAAGTCTACCCAGAAAAAATAGGGAAGATGGTGATCAGCAAATATAAATAATGTTAGACCCAGCAGCTGCAGGAACTCTTCTATCAGCCGAGGCCATATGATTGACTGATGCCAAGGTGGCCCATAACCATAGGAACTTACAGTACATACATTTGTTCAAACTGTATATCTGGAAGAACCACAACTAATAGAGAAGCTATCTTCCTTTCCCTCAGATCTCAAGGCAGTGATTTACATCTTTGTTATGTGTCAACCTTATGGCATCCAGATCGCACTTTGTGCCAATTAAGAAAAACTCCAAAACTTCCAAGCAATTCCATAAAACTGCTGCTCACATCCTGGAGAGCCTGCCCTAGAGGAGGGATCCCTATTCTGCATTTCTGCATAAGTAATAGGGAACTGAAACATCAATTCCAAATCAAGTTGCTTTGGTCTGGATAATGCAGACTTGCACCCCAGCCCTAACAGTCATTACTGCTCACATTATTATCCACAGTTCATATTCACAGAATCACGGAAGGACAGAGTTGTTGAGGTTGTAACCTTTAGAATTTATCTAGTCCAACTGCCCTGGACAAGTTGCCCAGGACCCTAAGGAGATGGCTTGTGAATATCTCCAAGGATGGAGACTCCACAACATCTCAAGGCCACCTGTTCCATATTTTAGGCTTGAAAATATGAGCTTTATCCACCTGATATGTATCATAAATCATATACATCATACAGTGTACAGAGGGTAGAGACCAATAAGGAATGTCTGGTTTAGGGTTGATTCAAGTACACAAAGTTGTTTCATGACTTAAAATATTTATAGGAAGACTTTTTTTTTTTTGGATCTTTGAAAAGCTTCCCATTAAATCGCACCATAATACTGAACAGTCTATTACTGGAATAGATACTATCTCATTGAACATAGAAATCTTTTGACTATCTGGAACAAAGGCAAACTTTTTGTGGAAAAGTACAGAGTAATAGACTAGATTCATTAAATGCTAGTAATTTTAGCTCAGGTTAAAACATCTCTGCCCTTAATGGGATCGAGGGCACGGTATTAATCAACAAAGAAAGTTTCTAATCAAATTTGGCCTTGGGAAATTCTCTTATATATGCTTTCTGGGTGATGTTATTGTTTTTAGGGAGCTTATCTGCTATCTCACTGGGAACAACTATCCCCTTTAATAAAGTACCTAAAATACTGTAATAAACACACAGCTTATATCAATAGCATCATATTTCCCCACATAGTATTTGTGTGCGGTTTAATTAGATGGAAGGATTACAGGAAAAGTTTGTGTCATAATGATTCTTTAAAGCGAAACCACAGATCAAAGTTCATAGCTGCCAAATATACAACTTTCAAAACAAGCTCGAGTGCTGCTATTAATCATGGCTGTTGGGGGATATGATGACAAAGATTAAACTGCTGTAAAGGATACTGCTGTGCATCAGATTCTTGCAACTGTCATCAAATACTCTGCCAGCTATTAACAGGTCAGGAGAGTTGTCCAGCATTTACCATGGGTGGCTCTGTCACTGCAGTTGGTGTACACCACGGTGACAACCAATGACACCCTCCCAGATAGACATTTGTGGGCTGTTAGTTTTTACAGCGTGGCAGAAATCTTGAAGGTCAGTCTGCAGAATAAACAAGTGAGGGAAACTGTGAGATCTCAGTGTCACAGCACCACATCCTCCCAGAAACCTCTACTGTACAGACTGGTTCACTCTATTTTCTAGCATGGAATCCCTTCGCTATTACTTTCTGCATGTTAAGAGTGCCCACCTGTGGAGCTGAGGTGTTGTAAATTCACTTTCCAGTTTATTCACAGCACCCCCCCCCTCTATAGGTAAACACTCAGAGAGTGCCTCAAGGAGCTGATTTCATCTCTTTCGCAATTACACCAACTCTCCCTCCTTCCACACAGGATCGGGTGATACCCCTGTGGGAAGCTGCAGCAATCACTTAAAAAGAAACATAATATGAAGGAAGTATTTACTGCACACTTTGCGGCACCAGAGCCAACAACCTGCAAGCCACCAGTCAGTGCTCTGTGGTGGGTCACCAATGACCCTGAAGTGCCATGTGGAGAACTGTTAACCTGGAGACCTGCAATATGCTTCTGTCAGTGCTTGCACTGACACAGAGCTGTATGTCTGAGAAACAGCCTTTCCTAGATAAAACTTTGCAGACTCTAAAACTGCTATCAGACTTCTGCATTGAGCTGCTTAAAGGACAGATGTGAATGATAGTGTGATGCAAGCAACTGGAAATTCAAACCCACAGATCTAACTATAATCATCATAGCTTAGGGGAACTACAGATCTGAATCCAAACTTCACAGCTGTGGCCAGCCATAAAACAAACTTATCTACATAATGGTTTGAAACCAATGTATGTTTGAATATTCTTAATCTCTGGGAAAATCTGGAGGCACATCTAGCTGGAAATTTTTGAGCATCATCTCATCTTTACAAATAGTATCTTTCAAAGAAAAAAAAAAGAATGGAATGTTAGGGACTAAAAATGGCAGACATTTAACCCTGGATTATCTTAAGTAGTTCAGCCTTTTAATTTACCAAACCAAGGCCTTTTCCTTCTATCCAACATGTCATAATTAAAAGGTATCTACGTGCTCTACTTCTCACCAAAATGTTGCAATTCTGTTCTCTGTTGAATGCAACAGATAGTCTATGTTTTAGATATTTCTGGTAGTATTGGTGTGGTATACTGGTAGTATATGATAGATATTGTCAAGTCTAAAGCTTCTTTGTTTACATATCAACTTTTTTGAAATCAATCACTTTTATGTTCATTGTAGGATATTAATTACTACCAAAAGAATGATTGCATTGCATTGGTTTGGAACATAATCCGTTCTCCCTGAGAACTAATCTCTTAACATAGTTTAGAGATCTGTTCAACTTATGTGAAGCTACACTGGGACTGCTATTAGGGCCACCTAAATGACATGAGCACCTACATCCTACATGGCATTGATCATGCAGGTAATTCAGACTACATGGTGTTTAAACAAGCTGTTTATCATACACAAATGCACACATGCATGCATGCACAAACCTACCCAATAGTTGCCTACTTGATAATGTATCAAAGGATATTTGCGGATGTCTCTAGAAACATTCTTGTCTATGTTGTGTTTCAAAGAATGCAAAGACTGTTGTGGAGCATTTCCATCAATTGGGACCAATTGTTCTGATTTTCTGGTTTCTGCTATCTTATGTATAGCAGTGGCATCTGTTTTTTTCTTACTGAGAACGATATACTAAGCAGAATAACCAGAAAAGGGTGGGGAAGTGTTTTCTTTTGAGTTAGTGAAAAATATTGCCCGAGGAATGGAAACGCTGCTTTGATTGTGATATAACCTCTATTTTTATTACTTTTCTCTGTAAAACAAAATAAAAACCATTGTGGGAAATACATAGTCAATTACCTGCAGCAGAAATGAAAGCACCATCCATTGGCAAAGATTCTGATGGGAAGGGAGCCATGAGTTCCCTGTTTGTCTTTCTTACCTTTCACTGTGAGACATCCTGTGGCTCAAAAACTTCAAGAGCACAAATTTAAAAAAAAAGAACATGTGAAATACATAAAACGTGTTGTGCACCTGAAAAACACCTCAAAGGGCCGGAAGAATTTCCCTGGTAAAAGCAGTATAACTACAGCTGCTGCTTGTGTAAAGCGCTTAACAACAGAAAGTGGAACGCCTTTGGGTTTGGAAATGCGAGACCTGTAAGTCAAAATGGGCAAAATCTCTCACAAGTTAGTGGTAGCACAACCACTGGCCACAGTAGAGCCCAACAACTGCAAATCTACATGAATTTCCTCCAATGTGCTAAAAAACTACTATTGTACCTGTATTATAGCATGCAAATAAAACTTGAGGATGTGCAAATGAACGTCAGGGAACAGCAAATTGAAATGGTGGTTGTGTTGACCACCATTGTTGTGCTGTGGCTGCACTTGTTGCAATATTCTTCTTGACCAGCCTTTGCTGTCAGTTCTGATCTTAGTCTTTGGACTCCTGTGAGAGGTGCATTGAGATATATTTGGACAGACTTCTTCACTGTGGGTGCTGTCACAGTTCATGCGTTCCTTACATTAAAGGTTTTATTTAAAGTGTAAGGTCAGACCATCAGGTACATTTATAATGCTGCCTCCTTTTACATGCTGTTCTCTGTTGCTAGTTCAGATGCTTTTCTTGAATTTTTTTGCATTATCTCTGACATTTAGAAAGGCCATCAAAGGAGGAATTTACCAAACTGCTGAGCTCTTGGAGGTTCTATGTTCATTCTGGTACAGTCAAGAATGTAAAGTATTAACTACTATTTCATTTGGTATAAATTAAATCCACATATCAACAACTTAGTGTTAAACACAAAGAGAAATGTTTTGTCTGAAGATCTCATTAACAAAACATACAATTGACAAGCCGATATATTGGGTCAGTTGAGGTGGAGAGGCTACCCACAAATATCAACAATTCATGGTAAATTGAAGTCACTGATTAAAAGTTGGACTTAAATCTTAAACAATCATCCCATGAGAGTTTGTGAGCATATTCATAGGAAGGCAGCAAAGTAATAATTTCATATTTGAAGTAGATACATAAGCCGTTAGAAGTATCTGTAGTTTTTAGAAACTCAGTTCTGCATGGAATAATTAGGTCTACTATCTATATAAAATATAATCACAGAACAGTGGGGTACCTCTCATGATGACTTATTTCCATTGTTGAACTACTCACAGTATAGATTTACTAGCATTAGTGCCAACACTGTCTGTGGTCTTAAAGTTGCTCCTGTTCTTCTGTTTAAGCAGGGAATTTGACTACTCATGAGTCTGATCATCCCATTATTTTAAAAGCTGCTTCTCTTATTAAAATCAGAAATTTTCATTCCCTCCAAAGCAGATTTTTTTGGTGGGAGGCAGATATTTATGATCAAACAATTCATGCCCACTTTTCTTGTCCCATTCCTGGTCAACTGCAACAATGTCGGTGTTAAGTGCCTATGAAACTATTATTCTGAAGCAAGCATATTTTCAGGCTCTGTGTCTGACTTCACATGGAATCATTTATTTCAGTACAAATGGGAAATAAGGTCACTGCAGATAGCAGAGTTTCTGAAGGGTGAAATGTTGCTCACTGCAGAATGGCAGCACAGTATACCCAGATGATGATATGCTGTAGATTATTTCTTGGAAGCCAGTGGAATTTAGCATTTGGAATACAAAGAGCAAAGAGTGATTGACAGATATCAGAACACAGAAAGAAAAAATGCAGGGTATCCAAGCTCTTGCTGGAGCAACCAATGCCATGTATGCAATAATTTCTCAGATCTGCTTGACCATGGGTAGCTGCATCTGTCTTGTTGGCCAGGATGAGGCCAGGTCTGAAGCACTAGCAAGGCTCCATCAGTGGCTGGTCAGCCTTGTGAGCTCCTCATGCCCTTCCATAACAAGCTGAGCCTTCCTCTCAGCTCTGCTACTAGCCTCAAAATATCCTTGTGCTTAGCATCTGTTATGACCCTCACATACCAATGACAGAGGCAGTCAACACTATGCACTTAAATAGAAAGGTATAAGAATTGTGGACTAGTTCGATCCTTGCAGCTTTGAATTTCAGAGATCACTTGAGGGTTATTTCTTTTGTTTTTGTGGAAACTTGTAAACAAACAACAACAACAACAACAAAAAGGCCCAAGCCTCTTAATCTTCCAAATATAGTAAGAAGTGTTTAGATACACACTTTAATATATTTTCTGTGGCATTTTTGTAAAATACAGATATATAATTATAGATATAATGCATATATAGCATTTACTATGTCAATAAAAAAGCTAGCCTTTTCACAATGACACACCGATAAGTATTTACAATATGATTCAAATTTTAAGGAACAAATATTTCAAACAATACTGTGCGGTTATATAAGAATAATTGGAGGAAAATAAGAGACCAGTACTAAATAAATCCCAGATGACAAAGTACATACTGTTACCAGGATCACCTCCATGGATAAACCTTTGTTATCCTTTGCAGAAATATGCATGGTTTAGCTCTTCCATGTTTCTACCCAGCCACAGTCCCTTAAGATGACATGTAGAATTATCTCACTTATCCTTTTTCAAGTACAGATTAATTGTACCACTCCCTTCATTTAAAGCTTTGTCCAATTGCAACATTTCAAAGTCTTGACTACAGCAGAAATTACTATACACGTCTTGTTAAATCAATGCAGCTATGCAGTTTACACATTTGAAAATTTGCCCATCTTCCGCACATTTTAAATTTTACAAATATAATATTTTACAAATTATTACTTTCGGCTTTTTCTGAGCAGTGTTTTAGCATTGGAAGCCTTTGTTGGAGATCTGACTCAAAGGAAACTGGAACACCAACACCAGCCGCAGATCCAAAGTACATGAATGCTTTGTTACCTTCATACATGAGGACTGTCTAAACATACTTGCCTCTTTAGCATATTGTTCCCATATTCTATGAGGCATGGAAGTGCTATTCCATTTCACATTTGGGGGGAGGAAAAAAAGCAGATAGAGAAAGGCTAGGGAATTGCCCAGTGTCACTTGGGTAATTTGTGACAGAACAGAGAATCAAACCTACATCTTCCAAATTTGAGACTCATCCTCTAAACTTTGCAGTTCCAAATGAGAACTTCATAAATCAATATTTTTATATGTATAACACAAGCATACATATAACTAATAAAAATATTCTCTGTGCAAGAGCTTAATTAAATGCTATTGTGGTTTCTCTTCTCTAAATAATAAAAAGAGATAGAGAAGAGTCTGTTTCTGTTGCATTATCTCTCTCCCAAAAAAGAAATATTAGCTTCAGTGAGCATTTCTTAAACTGGGAGCGGTTAAGTAACTGTTTGCCCGAAAATGTATTTGAATTTTTGAGAAATGTATTGATTTACTTTTGCTGAAATCCAACAGAAAAAAAAAGACATAAAATTTGAAGGCCTTATTCCCTTTTGCCATAGGGCTGCAGGGAGAAGCATTTTCGATTGCATTTGCACCCCCTTGAAGATGTCTTGAAGCCACCTGTGCAGTACAAAGGAGTAAAGTGGGAGAAGAGCTGTTTTCTCCAGCACTGAAACACATCCCATATCCTCCACATTTAGTGCTCTGGCAGGTGGGCAGCCGAGGGCCGACTTTTGGATCAGGACAGATGGACACAATGGCAAGGCAGGCATGGACAAGGGCAGAAGTTTTCCAGCGACACAAGTGTCTTCTCAAGCCCTTGTCATTCTGGAGAAGCCTGGTTAGGAGCAGATTTTGATCTGAGTTTCTACAAATCTTGGTTAAAACCAGGGATGGGAAGGAAATGAACTGCTTAAATTCCACGGCAGAGACTGAGGAAGTGAACAGCAGTAATCTCATGGCAGAAAGAACAAGAAAAGAAGACAGATGGCTCTCTGGAGAGGGGGAAATGGGTTGTAGGTGTCATGCTGCAGCATTCAAAGTAAACTATTATGGGAATTTGACCTATTGTGATCCTGGTCCCGATCCTGGCCAAGTTAGGGGGAGTTACCACAAAGTTCTGCTTCAAGGAACAGTTTGTGGGCAAATTGGGTTACCTGACTAGCTGGTATCAGCAATGAATTTATGAGATTCTGAGGACAGAACACACGTTGCTCTTATTAAAAAAAATAGCCCCAAGCAGAATTTTTTCATCCTGCTTGCTTTTTTTTTTTAATCAAACCTGCATTTTCCTTTAAAAAAAAGTAAAAATACAAAAACAAAGATACATTAGAATATTCTATTGTCCTGTATATGTCTTATAGGCAATATTTATGGTGGAAAAAAAATGCATCAAGCCCTTCCTTTAACAAAATGAAGCACCTCAAAGTTCATTCTGACTCAAAGAATGGTGCTTCTTCTGTCATTGGTTTAAAATCACTCATATCACCACAGTTTGAATCTGCATTATTTGTCTTTAAATCTTTTCTTTAAATATCTAATCATAATTCTAGACTAACACTGAAGAAGATCCTTGTAAGAATGCCGGATATGCTGGGAACAGCATATCATGAGGAGGCCAACTATTCTTTCCATTCACTTTGTATAAATAATCCATTAGCTAAGCTTCTGTTTTAGACTGGATACTTGACGCTTATCACTTTAAGTCCAAATGCCCTTCATATCCCTTACAACAGAATAAACTTGTAAAATGTCTTTGGTGCATCAGCTTAGCTTTGCATGACTTTTAGAGAAACTCCCTAGTATTATAGGAAATGTACGTGGGCTTGTTTATGTTGTTCAATACTCCAAGTGTCGTTTTATTCTTTAAAGGAGTTAGAACAGAGGAGGGGGGAAAGGGGGAGGAAGTCTTACTTAATTTGTTGCATATGTCCCAACGTGTTATACAACTAAGTGTATTATACCAGAAAAACTAACGCAGTCTGCACCACAACAAACTCCGTGTAACTCAAAATAGGAGAATAATCTGGCCACAAGCAAATCAAAAATTCAGTGAAACTTCCTCTCATATTATATATACACACGCTTTACAAGCTACATCGAGTGTCCTTTCATATTCCAAAAGAAATACATTGTAGACATCAAACATACTGTACTTTTACTTAAAGGCTTCATCAAACCATATGTGCAGACACTTGAGAAGATGAGAGTGTTAAGCTTCCTAGGGTCCTAGAGTCAAAGAAATTCTGCTGCCCCCCACTGCTAAGTAAGTGCACTCCTTCCACAGGGGGCAACATCTGCCGATCCGTCATGGTTCCACTTGGCGAGGACCCCAAGAAACTTCCTTGGGAAGAAACAATTTTCTCAGGACTGGCAGCCAGTTTAGGGGATGTGGAAAAGTTATATCCATACAGCGCACAGGGACTGTGCAGTCTGAATGTGTTGTAGGAGCCTTGGTGGCTTTGATTAGTGGTGAAGGCATTGCTGGATGGGGATGGCATGATGTACTGGAGCTGTGGAGACATCCCTGAAATCTGCATAGAAATGCCAGTTTGCGGGCAGCTGAAAGCGTCCCCGTCGCTGCCGCTCATGGACATATTCACAGTTGTGCTACTCGACACGCCGACGTACGAGGGAGTCCGCGGGGGCGCAAATGTCTCGCTGGTTTGGTTTGTGAGTCGGTTGTAGGTCTCGGCCAAGGAAGTGCTGTATCTGTTGAGGGTCAAGCCCGAGCGGGCGCAAGCCGAGTAGTCGGCAGGAGCGAGACTACAGAGTTGGCTGGTGTTGGGACTGAGATGGAAGGCTGGAGATGAGCACGGGGAGCCTGGTAAGAGGTGCGGGTGGGTGGATGGCACTCCACTGCCAGATCCCTGGAGCAAAGTAGAAGAACCTGTGTTTCCTGGAAGAGAACATGAAAGTATAAGAAGCGTGTTGAGAAAGATTCACTTCCTAGTGTAACAGAACAAGGTCTTTATGCTTTGGTAAAATAACCCCCTGACATGAAACATTTGATGCAAAGAGATTCAAGAAATGTTGTACCTTTCCATGCAAATATGTATGTGCGTGCACATGTTCTTCTAAAGAAATGACCTATTTAAGACTGGAACACAAGCTGTGCTTCTGCAACCATCATTCAATATATTCAGAGTTACAGCTCCTGCCTATGACGTGAACTTCTTTTTCTTTGAGACTTGAAGCAAATTGCATGGTCATTAGGACATAGGAACCACTTCTTCTCTACTGCTCCTTTACTGCTCCTTTATGGTTTTGTGCCATCCAAGTTGTTACTAATCTCTGTAGTGCATTTGCAGCCCTTTGCTCTGTGGGTACCAGCTAAGGAACCAGCTCTTTACATCAAATCCTAGAGGCTCTTGTTATTAAAACAACTTCAGGGAAGTCTAGTGCTCGGCAGCTTCATTTCTTAAAGGAGAAGTAGAGGTTTAGGCTTGCAGTGAACTATTCATTTGCTGAAATCAGAACCTTTTATATAACAAAGAGGGCTCTTGAAATGCACTGTTTGCCATAGGTAAAGCCTTTGCTAAAAACTCTGCAAGTTTCTTAACTGCAAAAAGAGTTTCCTTTTCTTAGAGGTTGTATTTCCCCATAAAATGAATGTAGAAAATTATGCTTTAGCCTCCCATAACCTCCTAGAGACACCTATTAAGAAGGGCTTTCCTGGTTGTAAATCACATTAACAAGAAAAAAAAACTTGATGATACAATGAGATACATAGACTGTCAATAACTTAGCAAGCTTTCAGGATAAGTGGGCTAGTAAAAAGAAAAAATACATTTTTATCAGTGAACTCTCTATTTGAAAACACCATCAGACACTTCTACATACTAGAAATCCTAGTGTAAATCCTAGTAATTTTAATTCCAGCCTACATCAACATCTCCACTCTCTGCAGATGGGCAATTCCAGCATTAACAGGAGGATTTTCTGAAGGGCCTTCTAGCAAGTCTCTCTGGCTAAGTCTAAACTACATACACAGCCAAGGTGCATTAGACTAAAGATGGTGCAAGGCACTTGGATCCCAATCTTTCAACATAGTTATAGTTTTAATAAGACTCTTAACTTCAGACAATAGCAAGAAAGGAAGTGGGAAGGGCAGGACTGGGACTCCACTGCTTTCAAACAGTGCTAATACATAAAATTTGGTTTGCTACTTTTTTATGCATCTTAGATTTTATAAAGCATGGTGGTCATATTTTTGTCTTCATGCACTTCTGTGCCAGAAGAAGACTGTTACCTTGTTTGGGTATCCCAGGTATATCTTCAAATGTAAGTGTCCTCAGCGAAGGTCTCCAGAAGGCATAAGATTCTACCAAAGCTTCCAGTCCCATCCTGTTTAGAAGAAAAACATCATGATGTCATGATAGAAACCTGTATCTGGCTGCACATTGCTCTGGATACTTCACCGGAGACACATATAAAAAGTGGTACTATTTCAGTATTATTTTGGGGAAACTTGTTCTGCTTTTTAGAGAAGAGCTAACATCCCGATCAAGGTCATTTATGGCCCCTGGGCTGGTAGCACGCAAAGAGCTTCCCGATTCCAAAAGTCTGGCTCTCAGTTCTGTTTTTTTGCTTTGGCTTTAATGACATTAAATATTTTCCTAGTATGACATTTCCTTGACAGCAGCTGCTCTCCTTGCCGGAGGGATGATCTCCTATTTCTGATTAGAAGAAAGGTGATCCACAGGCAACTTTTCTTTAAAAAAGATTCCCAGCCATTGCCCACGAGTTAGAAAATCATGTTTCTGACATGAGCAGGGCATGAATATCCCACTTTTTATTGCTACTAAGTTTATAAGCAATTTTGTGTGTTGCTTATTATCTGGGGGCAAAATACCTTTAGTAATTAACCATTCTCAGTGATTTTCTTCCAACAGCTTGGCACAACAAAACAGAAATGACTGTTGATGCAATTGAGACAGACAATATGTGAAAGAAACTCTGTGCACTGAAGGTAAAGGTCCATTCATTTCCTGACAGAATTTTCTAAATAATGCGGCTTAAAGGTGTAGTTTTGCTGTTACTTTTTGGCTGCTGGGTCCCAAGGGCCTGCTAAGTGTCAACATCAGCCACATACCAAACACAAGTGCTTGCCTCTGAGCAGCAACACTCTGTAAACTAGAATGATGAAAATAGCCCAATTTGAAGCAACCAACATGCTCTTCTAATACAGCTTCTTCCACATTGCGTTTCCAGCAGGATCACAAATGCATCTCAGGAAACAGTTATAAAGTATTTATTAGCTAAACCTGGCCTAAAAAGATAGCCTTCATTTGCTGCAGTAATGGTGAATTTTCATTTCTAGTTAAAGTGGAGATAAAAGCCACCTCCTGGAGGAGTGTAGCCAAGGTGATAATTTATACAAGATGCCTTCGAACAATTTCCTCATTTTATCACCACCCTAATTTACGCTATCAAATGGCCAAGTTTATTTAACAAATAGTTATGTTTTTCCTGAAGTATTTAAAGAGAAAAATTCTGGTCTTTTCCTGAATAAAATATTTTATAGGGTCAGACTTAAGGCCTAACTGAAGAATGAAACTATTCTCAGCACATAAATTCTGTTGCACTTTGCAAATGTTCAGGGAATGTGTTTAAAAGGTGAAGCTACTGATTTCTATAAACTAGCCTGTGGGACTGAAAGGGATTATTTTAATTAAGCAGAACTATTGCATGAAGCAGCACAGAGTAAGAAAACTAGCTACAATAACTGAAAGAATACCAAAAAGTTGCATACAGTAATACCAAAGTATCTTTTTAACCCTGTTGTTGCCTGTTGCTGCACATAAAAAGGTCTAGGGGATAAAAATAATAGATAATTGAAGATAATAATAATTAAATATTTCTAATTTTTAATTTCTAATATCTGTGTTCAACAATCATATAAATTAATAATCAACTGAGTAAACTAGTAGCTTAAAATTAAAAGGAAATCTTCCAACAGAATTAAAAATCTGAGCTGTATTCACATGCATATTTATTCAGAACTTACCAAAGAAAACAGGAATACTGATTTTGGTAAACTAATGCTTATTCACTGCATATAAAATATGCAGAATTGCTCTATAGCCCATATTTTCATCATATTTTCTAAAACTAATCCAGATACCTTTACACAGAAATTCTTTCTATAGGATTGATCTTTTCATCCATTTCTGTAGACTATAACTGTCTTTCAATTCAAATGTCATTTGCTCAAATCAAACTGCTCTTAGGAAAATCAAGATAAACCCCTGCCTGTAGCCTGATTCCTACAACTACGTTTGCATGGCTGCTTATGAAGCAGTGCTATTGCGTCTACACAACATTTAGACAAAATCAGTGTGTTTAGCTATATATATCTAGTTTAAGATTGACTTTTTAAACAAATCTTTATTTTTTAGAACATGCTCTCTTACTTGGTAGGACACTACGGGCGAAATTTTAACCTCACATGAAGTCAGACATTTCCATGGAGCCAGGCTGTCACCTACACATTTCTTTGAAGGCTCTCTTAGCATTTATTTTATAGCTTCACAATTAGCACACGTAGCAGAGACACTGTCTGTGGGGAATTGTCAAATATGGGGTGTGTGGCAATTTATTTCTTCCCCAAGTGTACACAGCATGTTTTGTTTCCTCAGTCTGGATTTATCCTCACTTAGTTTTTAAGAAATAAATCTACAAAGGAGGAGAAAACTCTCGCTTATGCCTGTGTAAGGGGGTTACTTCCAGGCCTAAGGAAAGCACATGGCCAATTGCTTCCTACTAGAAGACAAAAATCTCAGAAAACAGCAAACACGGAATGCAAATGAAAAGATACTTTTAGATGATTCCAGTCAATCTTTATAACCTCTTCTATAAATGTTTATCTCCTTGCATAAGAAAAAAAGTATTTCAGTTTGCTGAGCAAGCTCAGCCTTTTTGCAGTTTAAATTTGACCTACAAAGCACGACTTTTAATGCTTTGCATCCTCTGCTACAAGAAAAGCTCAGCAAAGCAGCTTACAAAGATACTCGCTGAGCATTCCTACCGGTACAGCTTGCTTCCTTCTCAGGGAGACTAGGTCATAAATATAGCAGCTGTAGAAACCAAATGCAAAGTGGTCACTGGAACCAATGTATACTATGCACCACAATTAAATGCTTCTTTTTTTAGCTGAAACGGTTTAGCACACAATTCATAACAGGCTTAAGCATTTTGCATTAAACAGTCTTTGGATAAAATGCCTCATCAGTACTGGCAGCAGAGTCTAGACCCAAGCCTCCACTTTGCAGTGCTCAGATTCCCGATTGCTATTTTGAAAGATTCACGGAACAAGAGAGAGCTAGCTCGCTATTAATCAGTCCAACTGCAATGTAAGAGACGGAAAACAGGCCTCTTCCAAGGTCATCTATAGCCTAGGAGGAACAGCACTCACGTAGGAATTGCATATTGAGAATTTAAAACTCTTTGGGCTAAAGAGACACCTGAACACAGATCTCCCCTCTCCTACCAAGTGCACTAAACACCCTGCCACTGCATGAGGGGCTTCACTTCTCTCCTTTTAAGAGGAAACAGGGAGTCATTCATCTACTCTAAATGCCATTAAAGTGCAAGAGTCTGGCACTGTATTTTCACAATGGTATTCTGCAATTTATCTCTCTTGCCAGAGAAAGGAGATTTCAAGAGCAACCTCTCTTGTTGGCTAGCTGAATTGCTACTAACTTGATTATAAATACAGACATTCCCCTTTGTAGGAAGGGTATCCACCAAGAGCTTTTGAAACGTGATTCTGTCACCATTAAAGAGCCTATCTACTTTTCCAGCACCTACCTGTTACGTCCTGAATCCCTAAATCCTTTGGCAAATGGATTTCTGTCAATCTTCAGACGAGTTATCTGTGAAAATGATTAAAGGGAGATGGTGAAAGTTCTGCAAATTCAGCAAAGTAACTCAAAATATGACCCTCCTGATAGAGCTAAGCTGACAGTGACATTTTCTGTCTTATTTCCCTTGAAGCAGAAACATCTTTCCATTTGTATCATTTGAAATTGTTTTCCTGAAACACAGCAAAATAAGGGCTGGCCTCATAATCATTGCTTTTCCAGGTCCCCAGATAAGCTACAGGTATTTGTGCAACCAAAAGGCAGTTTGTAATTCTGGTTACTGTCATTCTTCACCTAAGAGAATATACTGCCTAACTGTGATAAAGTTGAAATGAAATTTTATTTCTGTATGGGCCAAGAAGATTACCTGTAGGCCATTATTTTCTATAAAAAAATGCAAACATACATTAATATTATCAATTTCTTGAAATAAATGAGATAGGTATCAAATAATTATATTTCGTTATTTATATGCTCTTGAGCTCTAAGTGGCTCTTGCCCCATTAAATGTAAAGATAACAAAGCATATATTCCCAAAATATAGCTGAAATAACATATATGGAATTAATGAAATGCCACAATACTAAATATGGCGCCACTATCAGTGTTAATATTTACACAGGTGACAGAACTGCAGTTAATAATGAAGAATGAATCTAGTTAATTAAAGTGGCCGCAGCTTTCTCTGGGCCTCAGCCTCTCCTTTAAGATCCTGGGACACCTTTTGCAGAAAAAGTTTAGAAATTATTGGGATCGGGCCCAGATATGATTTAAAAATCTATCTGGGCATTTACCTACATTTAAAGGTACAAAAATGCCATTAAAAATTAGACTTCTCTTTTCTTTGTGCTTCAATGCTGCACTCGTAATGAGGACACTATTAATGAGGTTGTCTATTAGGCTGTGAAGTCTTCATGACAGGAATTAACTTTTATATACGCCACATAATTCACATAGCCTGAAGTCTCAGCTATAGCCTCCAGGCGCTGCTGCAAGGCCGCTAGTGAAAGCTAGTAAATATTGAAAGGATTCAGTCAATGCATTTTTACTAAATGCTGTAATAAAAGAATCTCCTTCTCTGCCATCCTTTACTGCTCTCATCTCCTGTGAGAAGCCTTTAAACTTCCAAGAGAAGTCCCATGTTACCTGCTGATTTTGGTACGCTGTGACGGTAGTGAAAACTGTCTCTGGAAAGGAGAATGCCTTGACCCCTTCTCCTGAAGGGATGGGCTTGACGGGGGACAGGTCGTCTCCACAATCCTTGCGGATGACGTGGACACGAGGCTGATACTTATGCATGGAGTGCAGGATAATCTGTGCAATCAAAATGAAAGGGAAAAGATAACATTTACTAGAAAGGACGCCCTGCTGTTTCAGGACTAATAGCTTTTTGGAACAGATTGTGGCATGTGTTTACCATGCCATTTACTGGAAATGAAATGTTTTCTTTAACCTCTGAAGGTTCTTATTACAGTAGTCTAATCCCTGTGCATTTACGTTATTGCCAAGCCTAAGCATTTAAAAATTATGACTCGGGAGCTTCAAATTCAGGAGACTGGCTTAACAAAATCAGGAGTGAAGTCCTGGTCCCACTGCAATTAGGGAAGTTTCGTTGCTTTTTTTGCTTGAGTCTGGATTTGATCTGCTGAGATTAACAACAGCAGCGTTTGCCTTTTGTTTTCAAAACCTTCAGGATAGGCTTGAAGCATTTTCTCCCTCCATATCCTGAAGGCTGGAAACCTAACTTTGTTTTGAACGCAAACTGAGACTCTCACACTCTGAAGGAGCAGAAACCTCGAGTAAAATAACACCAAAATCCCCAAAGTCCAAGAAGTTAATAACTCTAAGTTTATAATATGTATACAGGCACAGTGAATATCAATACACAATCTCCTCTATACATACAAAAGCCAAGCATAAAGGGTAAATCTACAAGAACTCTATGAACTCACAGGGAACAAATTTAAACACAAAAATGTTTTCTGGTATTGCTCCCTGATTTTACAGGGGACTTAAAATGCAGAAATTTCCCTCTATTTCTCTCTTTCACTTTAGCTAGACGCTACTAAAATAGAAATTTTCAAGAAAATAATATAATTGGAAGCTTAACTATTATTTTTGGAAGGCCTAATAAATTAGTAACTCAATAAATAAATAGACCTGTGGCTATTGGCCTGTGGAAACGCTAATCGAAATTCAGGGGAAGCTTTTTAATTTCCTGCTCTTCGAGTAGCCCCAGAACATGTAAGTGCTCCGGCACTTCACAGAGCCCTCATGCCTCCACGCCAGGTTCCAGGCAAGCCCGTTCATCCAGGCAACGCAGGGGACATCAAAATCTTTGGATAAACTACACTTTGGCTAGTTTAATATGCACGCTTCTAGTCAGACATGAACCCATTTTATAAAAGCTAAGTTTTTGAATAATCGGGGAGTTTATTAGCCGGTGAGCGCGGTTTTGAGAATGACATGGGAGGCTCCAGAGCGTTTGCTCAAGGCCTGACCCGCAGACGTTCTCATGTGAGGCCTCTGCCCGGGCACAGCAGAGCTCCTACTGGGATTAGTTTCCCCACCAGTTTTGATATCCAAGTAGGTGCTTGGCCATGCTGCAGACCTGACCATAGGTGGTCACAAACCACGTAGCTCTGGGCAATTTTGCTCAAGTAGGAGAAGAAGCAGCGTCGCGGGAGCAGGGACATGTGCGCTGCCCACTCCCCATCCCAGGGATTATTGGAGCTAGGCTGGCCTGGTTATCGCTGCAAAGGGATTGCCGACAGACTGTATGGAAATCTCCCAGGGTTGAAACGTCGCTAGTCAGTCAGCGATCGGTAGCAGGGAATGTTTTTTCTTTTGTACGGCATCTTGTAGGATTTGGTTCCTGACTAGGATGCCGAATTCTAGTATCCAACACACAATTGCAGGGCTTTAGAGAAGTGAAGAGCAATACTGTGTGAGCTGAGTATAAAATGAGAGGATACAGCATGGACACTGTGTACCTAAAGCTACTCTCAGAGCAAGGCTGAGGAAAAAGGAGATCCCAAGTTTTCATTTGGTTTTGCTTGCATTTAGCAGCACAGAGAACACTTAACAGTCTATCTGCAGAAGCATCAACTTTTCTTTTGTACCCTTAAAAAACAACAGCAGAAAAACACAGTGCAGGTGCCACCAAATGCCAGGCAGGGGTCAATATTGCTATTGATCCACTTGAAGCATCTTGCTTTCCCTAAAGCCCCTCACGCTGTAAGACCAATGCACACACATATATATGTCTCACACAGCTCCACCAAGCCACCAAAGCATCTACAAACACATCGACTGCTTTCTGACAAGAATTATCCTCATAATAAGCATTGTGGTGATGGCTGCTGCAGCAAGGTTGCCATCCTGACAGTGATCTTAACCACTGCCGTCACATAAGTCTCATAGCCAGCATGCAAGATATCCCAATTTGCCTGTCCCACAGCTGAGTAGACACTTCCCACCAGCTGTGAGATCCTCAAGGAACCCAAATCTGCCTTTATCCTCTCTGCATTGCCCACACATTCAAGCTTTCGGCAGGGAGAGAAGAGCCAGGAAGCACGAATTCTCTCAAAATTGCAAGTGCCAATGCTGATGTTTTCCAGCTTTTCCTTGTGACAAGAACATGCAAGTATCCGCTGACTGGAAGCAGAGTTTACAGCTTGGAGCAAAGTCTGGGCAGCGTAACAGTCTGCTTCTGCTCCCAGCACAGTCACATATGAGAGAATGAAAGAAAAAATCCAAGAAACAATTAAGACGACAACCATCTGATTTTCACTGAAAGTTAAAAAGATGTTCCTTTGCACTAGCATAGATTGACAGGGACAGAGAATAGCATAAAAATAGCACATCAAGAAGAGTATAAATATAGCCTTTTCCCCTCTTTTGAAATTCAAACATAAACCAGCATCAAAATCAAAAAATCAAATCGGACCAAGAAAATGACTTTACAATACAGCATCTCTTACACTGATGGAAGATGAGAGGCACTGGTGTATTATACAAGGCACGTCAAGAGCACGCGCTGCTCAGTGGCAACCGCAAAATAATGATTTACCTTTCTTTACCTCAGCAACTTAGTTAAATGACACAAATGTAAATGTCTTAAGGATCAAGCCTTAAGATCAGTGTAGACACCCTAGCTCTCCCAAGAAGGGACTTCCCTCTGGAACAAGCCATCCCAGAGTTGGTTGCTTTCCTTGAACGTGAAGCTGCCGCTTAGCACAGGGGCAAGACAGTTATGAGCAACACAGCGGGAGCAAGATATAACATAAATATAAATATTGCATATAAATACTGCCAAATGTATTCCCCATACCCACAGACACAAGCCACCTCAGTTAGTGACTCCGAGAGCTAATACCTTGGGGTGAGTAAAAGGGCTCTGGTTTGATCTCACTCTGACTCCCTAAAACTCAGAGAAAATCAGACTTGAAATAATAATAAAAAAGAACAACCCAGCCCCCAAAATTCAACAGGGAAATCCGGTAGAAGCTGCCGCCTCTAGGCAGGACAGCAAGAGCAAAGAAGCATCTGCCATAATGGCTGCAGCCCCGGAATCGGGCACAGTACGGAAAGCACACCAGAGAAAACCAGCTGAATCCTGCCTGTGATTGAACTACCAAAGGGATAAAGACATTGTGTAGAGACCTCACGGAGTTTTCCCTGAGTCATTCTGCCTAAGTGGGAAAAAAAATCTTAAAATAAAAGAAAAAAAAAATCTAATAACCCAAAATACATCCTATCTCCATGAAAATAAACACACTAAGCATGGTATGGCCTTGACCCCTAGATCTTTTAATCCAGCATCTCTCCCCCGGTACCCTCTAGAGAAAAATGGTTCCTTCCTGCTTATGAGAAACAATTGTTTTTTATATTCATCACAAAATATGATTATTCGTTTTCCATTATTGCTGGAGGCGTTCAGAGGCTACATAGCTTTTTCAATACAGCATTCCACACTACCATAGCTTTAAAGGAAAAAATGTACCCATTGGAAGAGACACTTTTCTGCTTTCTGCTTTTGCCTTTTCTGGTAATTATGAATGACATGTTTGCAATTTCCCAGATTTGAGAAATATGAAATTATTTCACAGTCATCCTTCTTTTGTCCTTTTATTTTAATACTTAAATTTCCATTTTGGGGAGGAGGGGAGCTGCCGTAGCCCTGAATCAGTTCAATGTGTCTCACATCACTGCACTGAAGCTTTCACTTCACCAGTTTCCAAATTGAAACACCTAACTAAAAGACCTGAAAATTTATATTCCTCTACATTATGAATAATGGTGTGTGCTGCATACACTACGCAGATTTCAGTTTAAAATGAAAACAAAGCTATGATCTGGAATGGAAAAATAGGGTAATGCAATTCTGTATTCAAGACGTTATCACAGGGCAGGCTGTGACTGCAAGTGCCAAGTGGACCCCTATATCCACGAATCGCCCCTCTGAAACAACTGCTTATGAAAACCAGCCTCTCCACTGCAGAAGCAGTCGCATCATTTGCTTCCTTGGGTAAAGCCTTGACGAGAAACTCAGGACTCAGCCCATGCAACTCCCGCTCAAGCAACGTGACAAATACACAAGTATCGGAAGAACTGCGGGAATCATCTAATATTTACTCAAAAGAACCTTGTCAAATCAGATTTCAAAATTGTAATTCTGGAGTAAATCTTTTTTTCTTTTCTTTAAAAAAAAAATAAAAACACAATCCTAAACAGAAGCATTGCTATTTCAAAAGATGTATCACCCACCCAGTCTTTTTCAGAAAGAATGTGGTAAAATTACAAACAGTATTATAACAAAAGAGAGCTGCTCCATCCATCCAAGTTACTAGCTAGCTTCACCAGCTCAATCCAGCCCATCTCTTGCCTCCTATGCCTATAACATAATGTCTTAGCTGCTGCACAGTTTGACTACAGTCCTGAGCTAATATCTCCTCTAGAAACACACAGAAAAAAAAATATCCCTCATGCTGATACTTGGAACAAATTTTGACAAAACACCTGGCTTAATATCACAGAGTTGCAGCTGCACACACAGATAGACGTAGTGTCCTTGTGCTGTGTGGCAGGTACATTTTCTTCCACTTTTTTCAGCAAAAGAGAAGGCATCCTGCTTAATAAATTGGGCTATGTTAAGGTCAATGGAATCCACATCCTGCCTCAAAAACTTGCCTCTTACTTCTTAAAACTCCACCACCAGGAACCCAGCGCTCCCTTTGAAAGAAAGCCAACACTTGCTATTTATTACTGGATTTCACAAAATTAAAGGCTTCGACCCTGACTAAAAGCAATTCTCATTCTTTAATTATTTCCTAAGGTGTCAAGTAAAAGTATTCTAAGGATTGCTGGAAAGATACTGCCTTACATCTGTCACGTTTCAACAGTTTTGAAGAGAAAAGGAAATATTAACGTAACACGTTTTGTCACATTAGATAATGTCATAACTAAACAATTTAGAACTTGCAAACAGAAATGCTCACACTGCATACGTCCTCGCCAGCGTTTCGAGAAGTAATGAGCCTCAGCTGTGAAAGGCTCTTGCTTCATAAGGTACGCAATAAATCATTACCGGGGCGAGCCCGGCTCCCATGTTGTTCCCCTTTTTTTACTTTTTTCCTTCTTTTGCCTGCAGTTATTAGCACCTCATGGGATGTTGCACGATGGTTTAGGTTAAGCAAATAGTGGGGTGTATTTTTATTCCCACAAAGTCGTGGCGCGCTGCTCGTGTCTCTCCTGGCCGTGCGCTCTTTGATGAGCGCGCACGGTGGGAAAGAGCGCGAGCGACTCCATCCCTTGGCATGAGGCGGCCTTGCCTTGTAAAGACTCCCCTTGCAGGGCTGCACAGGGGGAGTAAAACAGCAGGCTCTAATAAGCACTTAATTATCAGCCCAAGAAGCGGGCAAATCTCAGGTCTGCGCAGCAAACTCCCAAAGAGAAACCCTGGCCCCCGAGGCCGCATTGAGCCCCACGCGGCCCAGCGTGTACTCACGTGCCCCTGGTCGTCGAGCTCGTTGTTGGTGAGCTTGAGCTTGTCGAAGCTGATCACCTGCCTCATCCACGTCTCGCCCGAGGCCGGCGAGTCGGGGTGGATGTAGACACGAGGCGGCACCGGCGAGTCCGCGTTGCCAGCCACCATCCACTTGGAGCTGTGGTAGACGTACCTGTGGGAAGGAAAAATGGGGTCTGCAACAGCGAAACTCAAAATAATTTATCCAGCCAGTTCACTACTAATATACTAGGGCCTAATCAGCAAGCGTCCATCTCTTAGCAAATGCAAAAAGACAATACATGAAACTTGGAGGGTTTTTTTAAGCTCAAAACCTCCATTTCAGTAACTAAAAACAAAGGTTAAAGATAAGTCTCATCTGATCCTCGTACTGCTAAAATCAGGAACCATCTTTCCGCCATCCTGCTCGTTGAGTTCTGAGCTGCTCCAAGTTCCCTGAGTGCCACAGCTCGGCTCTGAACAGGCAGTAGCTCATGGGCAGATCTGATTCCAAATTTAACATATCAATAATTCCATATTGGGAAGATTCAATGTGCTGAGCCTTAAATAAAAGTCTATATGTAAAGCTATATAAAGAGAAAGCATAAATTAGGATTGTGAGAAATAATGAAACTATATCAAGCTATATTCTTGCTATTTCTGTGAGACTATATTAAATTTCATGAATAGCATTGAAAAAAGGCATAATACTCATAATCAAAATAAAATAAAGCCCATATTTCATTTGATAAGCCAATACTAGCAAAGTTGTTTCCAAATAGAAGTAGTGACAGCTTCAGCAGGAAACTTATTCTTAAGGCAGATACTTCACGGGACAATTTAAAAAGGATTAGTTAAAACCAAGGTATATTGTCTTTCAAGTACAGTAAAATCCTGAAAATCAACTTTTTTTATAATATATAAAAACACGAAAGACTCTGTCAAAACATCAGTTTGTACAATTCAGTTCCTTGAGAGAAAATTAGAAAATGACAAACAATAATCAGAAATGAAAACAAAATGGGACTTTGTGTAGTTCAGCCTAAGCTGTGAAACTAAAATCTGGACCGTGATGAGGTCTTTTCCGCAAGTTCCCAACCCTAAATCATACAGCTAATGGTTATATTTTTCATTTATTTTTTATTTCTTAATTTAGATGAAATATGCCCTTTTTCTACCAAAGTAAATAACTTCCTAAATACCAACAACACATTTCCAAGTTTACAGCTAAATATCCAGAACTAGGTATAATTTTCTTCATTTCTATTTAGTGTGGGGATCTGCTCTGGCAGTAAAACATTCAGTACACAACTTTTACTGGATCTTCCAAACTGAAAAAGCCCACAGGACAGTCAGTTTGTGAAGCCACATAAACAGCAAATGCAAGTAATAGTCAGTAATTAAAAATATGCAAAGATTTCAGCACAAACAGCAAAAAGAGAGATCATGTTAAACACTAGCATTTAGCAGACCGATAGAGAAAAAGTATACTAGTATATGATTGCACACATTTAAGTTTGCCAACTAAGAAAATAGTACCCTTCTCACAACTTTTGTTAAAATACTCCAGTCACTTGAAGACCACTGTATAACATTTGGCTAATAACACAGATCAGTATGAATGTATATTTTTTAAATGAAATGCATTTGAAGCCTCATACTAAATATTAATGTCCTACTTAATATTACTATTTTTGTTCAATTTGAATGCTGAGATTGGTAAGGAAATGCATGCTTGCAATATAAAAGCAACACAAGGACTTTCCATTTTAACCAAACTGCACAGGTTCAAAAAAAACCCCACCCACATATTTTCCTTTTTTTTTCCCTATGGTGAAGAAAAAAACAAAAGCCTTCCCTGGCTACAAGAACTGTATGTCCTTAGTATTTATATCTTCACTTTGTTGAAAAAAATACAATGATCATAAAAAAAAATCTCCTATATCACTTTAGGAAAGGATGAAAATGCAGTCAATTAATTAAGGACACACGAAAGACATAGGGCAGAGTTTGTCTAGGAAACATGGCAGTATTCCTGAAGAACAAGCCTTCTAGTCTCCATCTGAAATGTTCCTATTTCTACAATTAAATCTGCCGTGGTTTTCCCTAAATTATCCTAAATACAGGGTTGAAATCACCAAAACAGCAATTGGTAAGGACCAAATACTGCCTCCACTGAACTGCTTGGCAAAAGTCCTCCTGGCATCTGTGCAGGATGGGACCATGTTTGCAAAGCAAGGTCTCCAAAATGTACAGCTCCTAACGGTCATTTCTGTGGGCCTGATCCTGCAAAATCTCCCGCAGAATTGCAGTCTCAGCAGTGTACAGCAGCTCCCTAAAGCAGAACAGTCCTTGCAATACGAGTTTAAGCACAAACCTCTTTGATTTCGAACATTCAAAGACTACCTAGTTTTCCTTCCTTTCATAGCTCTTCAAAAAACGCCATTATTTTGTTAAAAAAAAAAATAAATAAAATTACTGGTCCATCTGAATATATCCAGATGTTTTTCCAGATAGTGAATTTATGAATGATAAACAGCTATTAATGCAAATTAAATATGTAGTTTGAAACATAGCTAAGAAAGTTTGTATGGCATATATTCTAATGTCTTTTAATCATCTTAATGGTATTAACATTATCAGTGCTAATATTAATACCATTTAGCATTGGAAAAAAAGTGTATTTTCATTTTTATTTGTTACTCTGAAATAATTCCCACTGACGTGAAGTAGATTTAAGCCACTGATGAGGAATGCAATCTGATAACAGCATCCCTTTGACCACTCTAATACTGCAGTCAGTGAAAAAAAAACAGAATATTTGCCCTCAGTATATATACAACATCAGCCAAATGTATAAAGAACTTCAATAAAACTGCAGTTGTTTTTTGCATACTTGGCAGAATGTGCATTTTTAAAAAAACTTCAACTGTGCTGGGATGAAAATAAGAATCTGAAGGAGAGTTAAATGCTCCCTTCTGCTAATTTATATACTGTTAATATTTTCCTCCAATAGCCAAGATCCCCATGGCTTGCACAATAAGCTTTTTGCCTTAAAGTCACCATACCTGTATCTTTTGTTATCCACTGGCACAATATCCATAGCAATATAATACTGCTGGTGTGGGTCTAAACCTGAGATCTTCACTCTCATTGCGGGAAACATTCGCCTGAACACAGAAAGAGAGAGGTCATTTTTAATATGAAACAGACTTGGGAACAGTCGTACAGGCGAAGGAACCGGTTCGTGGGATTTTCCTTGTTCTTCCCTTTAGCCTATGGAGTCCTTGCTGACGATTCTAGTTACATGGCCATGAAATGGTCCATTCGATATGTCAAAATAGATTTTTAAAAGTGCATTTACTCGAACAATGCTGCGTATGTTTTGAGATACGCTTGGGGAGCACGACTATTACCACATCATTTCGGCTTTATTGTTAGCCAGTAAATCATTTTGTTTTGAGACTTCATTTTTGCAGCACACGCGTTTCAAGCCCATTAAGAGGTCGGAGCTCAAAATGCCTTTCTGGAGATGGGCAAATGCCCACTATTCTGCAGGAAGACCAAATCAGATGGAAACCTAAATTGTCAGCGAGCTTTTAACAGACAGCGGCAAATGCGGGGCCGTTTGTACATCGCCAAATTATAACGCGAAATCCACGGCGATGCCGTTATAACACGGCAAGGATGCAGTTATAAAAGGCAACGGGCCATGCGAGGACCCAACAATATGGTCTTTATTGAGACGGGACTTCCTGTCTGCAGCCTCCTAAAGGTGAAGTGCAAGAGCGGCTCGGTGCTTGAAGGCTATAGTAAAACTTCTTTATTGGAAGCAGAAACGAATGCACAAGCTAATTTCGGGGGGAAAAAAAAGGAAAATGCTTTCACAACTAAGATAATTTCTGGGAGGAGAGAATTGGGTAATTGGCCGATGCATAATTTTAACCTAAAAATAATTACATTTTGTACATTTTGTAATAACTTGATACATTTTTTATCTAAAAAGTTCGGGTTTTTTGGCCCAAAAGACACATCCTAACAAAGAGTTTACCACAAGCTAAAGAGGAGTGTAATTCTTTACATTACAGACCTGAAAGCCATTCCAGTTTATGCTGCATTTGCTGCTACTCTTAAAAAAAAAATCAATTAAAACTCATTACTAAGGGAAAAAAAAAGTTTTTGCTATTATTTCTGAGGGCAAAAAAGGGGTAAGCCTCATCAGGTTAACTAGTTTTTGCTGCTGTTTCAGTGCACCTGTAAGATAAAAAGGAAATCCTTTCGACTGGACTCTCTTAAGACAAATGCCGCTTTGTGCTGTTTGAGACTGCGTTTCAATCATTAATAAAGGCGCTCTGAAAACGTAGAAGGTAGCATATGGCTTCAATAAAATATGTTTTTGTAATTTCTAATAAGTTCAGATACTTTTATACTATCCAGGTTTTTGCCATGTGTATCCACCGGGAAGCAAAGCGAAGGGAAGGGGGGTCCCTGCAGAGGCACCGGCCGCTCGCAGACCCGGCCCTAACGAGCAGGAAGCGCCGCAGTCCCCGCGCCCACCCGCGTCCTCCCGCGGGCTCGCCAATCCGCGCGCTTCGCCGCGTGCGTGGGCCGGGGCCCCGCTCGCGGTGCCGCCGTTACCTGCCCGCCTTGGTGATGATCATCTCGGTGCCGATCTCGTGGAAGCGCTTCCAGAGCTCGGCGCCCTGCAGGTCCACGCGCGGCGCGGCCGGCGGCGGCTCCCCCGCGGAGCCCGTGGCC
>JAUBOD010000696.1:391622-402411 GCA_032353885.1 Nothura maculosa | reverse complement strand
CGCAGCAGCCGCTGCCCGCGTCGTCCTCGGCCGCGTCCTCCTCGGCGCCCACTTTGCGCCGCTTGGGCTGCCGCGCGGGCGGCCCCGGCGGCGGCGGCGGCTGCTTCTCGGCGCCGATGAGCGCCTCCACGGAGAAGGCGTGAGCCTTGAGGCTCATGGTGCTGCAGGGCGAGCACCGCCGCTTGTCGGCCATGCCCCGCGCCGCGCTAGGGCGCGCGCATCCAGGCGCGCAGCGGCCGCCGCTGCCCGCGCCCGGCCCGCCCGCCCGCCCTCCCGGCCGCGCCGGCGAAGGGGCTGCGCCTTTGCCTCGCCTTTCTTTTTAAATCCGAGTTATCAGCCACGTTTTTTTTTTTTTTTTTCCTAAAGAGGCAAAAAAAAAAATCTATTCCTTTTTGCAGATGCACTCTTTTCCTCCCCCTCCTCCTCCTCCTCCGCGCTCTGCCTCGTCTGATGGGCCAAACAGGACTGACATGGGTAACAAACGCTCTGCGGACACAAATTAGGGCTTGTAATTGAAATTTGTTGCCTTGATCTGTCAGCACTTCCAGGCAGGAGAGCGGTGGGAAGAACTCGCTCATTAGCGTCGCGGCGGCGGCGGGGGCCAGGGCGGAGCCGCGGGGCGGGGGCTCCCGCGGCCCGGCCCCCCCCGGCCCAATCCGCGCCCATAGCGGCGGCCTGGACCCCCCCCGCGCCGCCCAGCCGGGGGGCCCGGGCCTTGTCCCCCCCATAAGCACTTAGGGCAGCTCCCCGGCATCCCCCCGCTTCCCCTACGCACCCGCGGAACGCGGGACCGACCCCCACCTCGCTGCCCCCCGAAACGGCGAGCACTGCCCTGGGGTCTCATTGTGCCCGGAAAAAAATATCCTATTGCCCCGTGAAATCGCTTCCCGCGCCGCTTTAGGGCTGTTGCTGCTGCCTGTGGTTATGACTCGGCTCTCGCGCTTCAGCTTTCCTCGAGTCCTTCCTTAAGCGCGGGCCGCGGAGGGTTTAAGTGCAACATTCAAAGTTCTCCTTTAAGCTCAGCTCTGACTAGACAGCGAAGCTGCAAGAGCGAGAGAACCAAACTCAGCGTTGCATGAGCATCGCTACCTACATCCAGCCTCAATAACCTAAATAATAATCCCATTCGGGTGCATTGAATAGGATTTTGAAGGGGGGGAGGTAGGGAAATCCTTTCGTGTCTTTCCAGTAAGTAAAACTAGTAAAATGTGCAGATCTGGAGCCAGACACTCCATTCTTCGCTTTCCCAGGAAAATGGGAAAAGCTGTTGACTTGGAGCATTTTGTTATGATTTTCCTTTCTTTTCTCACTGGGAGAGTTTGAGTTATTTATTTTCATTTTTATTTTTAACGCATAACTAAATGAAGCGGTGAGTTACGGTGGCATATGCGTTGAAGGGGGCAGAACAGAAATCCGTTCCCTGCGCAAAAACACGGGGAAAATCTCATGATTTCGAGGATCTTGGGTTTACTCCGCCGTTTTGGACTGCAGAGAGAGAGACTAATTTATAGTTCGCTTGGCTGTTCCTGCAGTTGGGACCATCTCGTTGAGACCGTCGAGTGGCACCGCTGAGATTTCTGACTGCAATGTGAAAGGGCAGGAACTGCCGTTTAAGAGACATTAACGTCCCCACTGCAGAGTTTTACCTCTCCCTAACATGTAATTTTATCAGTAATTTCACTAGAGAGGTGGCTACTTCAACATAGGATCTGAGCAAGGGCTGGCTTAGAAATACGCCCTAGAGGTGAAGTATCCCTTCAAACGAGGTTATCGGCGCTTCCCTTGCAGGAGTGTCCCCGAGAAATGAGGATATAGGGACGTGACACTTAGATAACCGATTGAGAAGAGAAGGGAAAGCGGCGCCGAAGCGCCAGCCCTGCCCGCGTTGGAAGCGGTCGCGATTTGTCTTGGGAAAATTCAGCACTACGGAAAAAAATCCCAGTGCAGTCGCTGTCGCTTTGAATAGATAGGATCCCATAAATTGCCTGGTGCCTGTCACCGGCGCACAGCACTGCGGCGTTAGTTTATCTTTACATTAAATCTGGGACATATTAAGTGTTCCCCGGTCTAAAGGCTGTCTGCTCCGGCTGCTCCAGCCGGGATTGAACGTGAAGGAAATCAGATGTGCGCGAGTGGTCGGGACGCGCTAAGCCGCGTATCCCGCCCGCGCCGAGGCGCCGGAGTTGATCCATGGGGAGAGCGAGGACGGGAATGGAGGCGATGGGAGCTCCGGGGGCTCCGCCGCCCGCTCGGCACCCCCGGCCCGGCCGGGCCCGCAGGTACCGGCCCGCGGGACGGGGCACGGAGGCTGCTCGGGACGCGACCCCCCACTCGCGGGGCCGCCTCCCGCGGGAACCCCACTCAGGTCGGACCCACGCAGGGAGGTTCTGGGCACGGGGGCGGCCGGTCCTGCCCAGTACGGGACTCGTCCTAACCCAGCGCTAACTGGTGCGGGCCTGACCTCCCGCCCCGCGCAAGGGCCAAGGGACGCGTTGCCCACACGTACATTATATATACATATTTATACGTATTTTTCTTCTCCTCCAGAGAGGGTGGGCGCTGGTCTTTGCGGTTGTTGTTGTGGATTTCCCTCGCAGTACACACACACGCTTTTCCTCACAGATTGCTGCAGCTTGCTATGTGGCATGTTGCTTTCATTTTTTTCGGCTTTCTAAAATAGCGGAATGGATTTGAATTTGTTGAGCAACCTGTGATCCATATGTCTGTCCGATTAATTTTTTTATGGGATGATGAAAGAGAGGAGAATCTCCCTATATATAGAGTTCTGCTAATGAAATAATAGATATATTTTAAGCACCTTTAGGGGCTTGGTTTTATTTCCGGACTTTAAAATGCAGACGGGGTTTTTAGGTGGCTGGGCGAGGTGCTTCTCTTTTGATGGAGGAGAAATGCACATTTAGATTTTCCGATGGGGAGGGAAAAAAAAAGGACTTCCCACCCCAAGCCGTTTTCCTGCGCTCTGCTCGAAAGCCCCGGGTGACATTTGTTTATTGCCGTTCGCAGATTGATTTCTGCAACATTTTGACAGTCATTAAACTCGGGTGCCAGGGGAGGACAGCAGATTATCCACGGGGTCCTTCCCTCTTCAAAGACATAATTTTCTCTACCTTCCTAGCACCGTTTCTCTGCCATCATCCACGTTTTCCCCCTGCGATCCTCACTCACCGCATTCCCCCAAGGACATGCGGAGAGCCAAGGTGACAGCAGCAAAGGGGGCAGCACGATGGGGTCTGGGGCCGGGCAACCCAAACGTGCCCCACAGGAGCGCCCCGGGCGCAAGCCCCGCTCCTGCGCAGCCCCCTAAGCGGCGCGTGGAGGCGACACGCGCGGGGGCGACACGGGGGGCTCCGCGGCCTGCCCGGCTGCGCCCGCCCGCGTGGACGGCGCGGGGCCCTGGGGCGCTCTGCGAAACCGCGAGGATAAAATAAATCACCATTATTGTTATGGAAATGATGGTGATAATAATAATAATAATAATAATAATAATAATAATAATAATAATAATAATAATAATAATAATGAAGTCGTTTGGTGTCCTGGTGCAGGGTACGGATCACCGCGCTCCACGGGCCGGTGCGACACCGCAGGGTGACACATTTGAAGGGCGCCCTTTGCGGGCTTCCGTGTCGCGGTCTGCGATCCCGCGGATCCTGCGCGTGTTTCCTGCGCGGAAATCGCTGCCTTCGTTCCGAGGGAAACGCTGTTTTGAGGGAAATCTCCCGTCTTTAAGATGACGCTCCCACTTACGTGTGTTGTTCGTCTCGGATAAGTGGAGTTTGGAAACAGTCTTTTCATGAAAAAATAAGTGTTCGCAAATCTTGCATGAGGATTGAAGAAACCCCTGGCTTAACTTTTTATTACTATTATTATTGCTTTCCTATAAATTTAACTCATATTTTCATTATTGTCTCAGGAAAAATATGAAAACATGTATGGAATTAAATGAAATTAAATTAAACTAGGTAGTCTTAAATCACTGTAATTTGGAGTGGAGGCACTAATTGCAAATATTTATGCTTGCGAGGCTGGGATTCCAGCAGTAAAAAGATACAGTATATCCCCGTTTTATCATAACGCGGGGCCACGGCGACGCTCATATCGTACCACGGTAAGAAACGATGTGCAGTTAAACAACATTTTTTAACTAAGGCTTGTGTCTTTTTATGGCAACCCTAGGTCTTTAGTCAGGGCTAGTTCTCATATTACACGAAATGTACTTTAAGAAGTACTACCTGCTCCAGCTGTCCAGGAAAAACTGAATTATGGAACTAGGAAACATATGGCAGTTGCATATTGCGCGAGTAAGGTACATATGAAAGTTATAAATTTCTTTTTTAAGTAACCATTGTAAACGCATTTTTATAGGTTTCACAGTATGTATTACATCTGTAATTTTAATTTTTGCAATATACCTTTTTAAAGATACCTATGTTTTCTGTACCCCAGGGAAGGAAATGCAAAGAGACGTTTATGCGCAAAAAAAAAAAAGCGCTGCGCGCAAAACAAACAAGCAAGGTAAATAAAGCGGGACCAGGAGCTTCCTCGCAATGGAAAGGACACTATGCCATCTATTGGCAAGGCAGCTATTTACAAAGCCGGGGGTACCCGAGCGACTATTTTCCATTCTCTGAATACTGTGCGCTCATAGTTTTGGGGTAGTGCAAACAAATTAATAAAGGCATTTCCAGGGAGGTTCGGGAAAATAAAATAACAAAAAAACAAAAAAAAAAAAAAAAAAAAAAAAAGGAAAAAGAAAAGGAAAGAAAAGAAAGGAAAAGTAAGAAGCAAAGACAGATGGTGAATTTATTCCTCACGAATTAAGTCATTAACTCACAAGGGAAATTTGCAGCTAATTGCAAACTCCCTCCTTGGAGCAGTCGAGTGGGAGAAGTTAAGAATTTTTCGATTGTTTTATTACTGAACCATGTCAGAGAAGACTTTAATTTAATTATTTATTTATCTAAGTTTTAAACGTAAGGTTACTTAAGGACTTTGGGGCCTCGAGGTCCCCGGGCCGTCAGGCTGTTGGGACGCTGCTATAACCGGGCCTCCTTTTCGCTAGCACTTCTTGCTCTCCCCGAAGGGGTCCCCTGAAAGGCAGCCCTGCTCCATCTAAAAGAAAGGGCTTTGTCGGGAAGATGGGGGCGAGAGGGGTGGAAATCCCGTCTGGAAGAGCCCTGGGAAGAGCTGTCGCGGGGAGCGGGGCTGGCAGCGCGGAGTGGAGCGGGCACCGTCACAAAAGCCGCTCCTCGGGACCAAAGCTCTTAAGGCTCCCCTCTCTTTGCCAGGGAGGGGTATTTCACCACGAACTATAAATAAAAGCGAAATAATTGCACAGATGTAAAAGGGGAAAAAAGGGGAAAAAAAGCCTTTTTTTCCATTCTAAATGCAGATCAACTCCTCAACGAAAGTCGCTGTCTCTCAGCCCAGATCTGGCTTTCTTCCTGCTTCTCACTTGCAGAGGACTTGGCGTTTTCGCTGCCCCGCTTAGCCCTGCGCAGCTCGCTGCGAAACGCGAGAGCCCTCGGGGCAGTCCCGAGCTTTGCAACCTGCCCCTGGATGTCCCCATCCTGCCCGTCCCCATCCCGCTCCTCACAAATCCGTGTGGTGGGAGCGAGGCGGTCCCTGGAGCACCTGCGAGTCTCGCCTGGCGAGCTTACTCGTTCCCCGCATAGCATAGAAAAGAAAAGAAAAAAAATAGAATTAAAAAAATCCTTAAAATAATAATAAAAAAAATACAATTCCCTCCATCTAAAACCAGACACCAGAGGACAGGAAAATATAAAATCCAGACCCTGCGCTCATACCCTTTTACTACTCTTCTCGGTGTGAACGTGTGAGTCGATGGTGTTTTACAAAGTCGTCTGAATTTCTTGAAAGGCCATTCTTGTGTTTATATGCGCGGGGAATTGAAACGGCTCGCGGACTAAAAGGCACCTTCGTTAACTGCTTTTTTTTTTTTCTTTTTTTCTTTTTTATTTTTTTAACGGCGCATCTGAAGCGGGACCCGGCGCTCAGAGACGCGGGATCCCTCGGGCGGATTTTCGCAGGAGCCCCGTGCCGTGCGAGCCCTCGCACCGCCCCGATATTGCTTTTTATTTGCGATTTTTCCTTATTTTTCCCTTACTCGCCCAAAGCCCACGCGCACTCCCGCACGTCCCGGCCCCGCGGGCGCGAGTGTCTCGCGTGGGGCGCCGTTGCGGGCAGGATTTCCGCGTGGGGAGCACATGGCGAAAGGAGATCCCCGCCTGGCCTCCAGTTCTGCCCCGCTTTTCCCTGCTCCCGCCCCGCGCGCTCCGAGAGCGCCTCGCATCACCTGAACGGAGGGACTTGGCTCGCCGAAATTAAATTCCTCCGCAATCAGCCAGACCAAAATACTTTCGGAGGAACATCCAGGAGACCATTTCCCCCGAGCTCCCTATCAAGCGCTGCGTACATTATATATCTTTTAAATATATTGCTCTTCCGATGTGCTGAAAGGGAGACAGTTATTAAAAACGGTGCGAGGGCTCTGCTTGTAATTACCCGGGGCGCAGGGCCCGGGCGTTAAAGCGACTCTCCTCCGAGTCCTCTAAAGCCTCTTGGCGACGTTTTGCAAACGAACGAACGCGTGTGTGTGCGTGCACAGGCATAAAGATAAACATATACATCTGTATGGACGTATAGAGCCGCGCACATGTACAAACGCACGCATAGGCGCATACATATAGGCATGCCGATTAAAGCCTTCCCGTTGAACATAGGCGCGCCCTGCTCTCGGCAACACTTCGGTCGTTGTTTTCTCTAAATAAGTAAACGCAATTCTTTCATTTTCTCTCTCTGTTTTTTTTTTCGCCCTTTTCGCAGTGGGAAGTGCACAGTAAGTGTGAAGTATACATCATCGCCCGAGGAATTTGTCTTGAAAAGTCCTCTCAGCCCCCTGGTGTTCAAAGGCTGAGGGATGGTTATTGATTATCGCGCTGCATCAGAGCCCGCATTAGGAGCCCGCGGCGCGCGGCGGCCGCCCGCGAGCGCGCAGCTTCTGCCCCTATCCCTGTTCCCCCTCTTTTCCTTTCTCCCGGTGCGTCCCATGGCCGCAGGGCACATGCCCTGCAGGCACAAGCTGGGGACTGCCCCAGGAGCGGGAATGGAGGACTATGTATGTGCATGTGCAGATATAAAGGTAGATGAGCTCACACTCTACGGGACACGACACGTCTATGGATGCCCATCCATCCCTCGCAGCCTTGTCAGGAGCTAGGGAATGTCCCAGATCTGGTGCTACGCTGCGGAGCAAGCCGGGGCCAAGGCCTTCTGAGAGCATCCCACTCCAAGGGCATCTGTGCCTACCTTCTCCCACAAATCTCCCAGTGCCCATGGCTCTCCTGGCAGGACACACATACATCCCATGTGGTCACACACTGGCAGCCTGCAGCTCTCCGGACTCGCTGCTGCTGTGGCTGGTGCAAAGCAGAGAGCTGCTTCTCCTGGTGCCTGGTGGTGAGAGAGGGGGATGCTGAACTTGCTCCCTCCTGCTGGGAAGTGAGGGTTATGTTTTGTGGGGCTAAATAAAGCTGGGAACATAATATTTAATTAGTGAGAGTTAATGTCCCAACATAGGGAGACTCTGTGACCTCAGGTTTCAATTCACAATATCTATTATTATTATTATTATTATTATTATTATTATTATTATTATTATTATTATTATTATTATTATTATTATTATTATTATTGTCATTATTGTCATTATTGTCATTATTGTTATTGTTATTATTATTATTATGATTATGACTACGATTATGATTACTACTATTACTACTATTATTGTGTAGATAAAAATAAATTATAGAGAGCTTCAAAACGATTTTTAAATCTTATTCTTGTTCTCATCCTTTGGGCTGCATATGCTGGAATACGTGGGTGACTGGATTATTTTGCTTTATGAACAAAGACATTCACTGTCCTGTTGTGTCCTGTCACAGCATCCTGGTATTTCTGCATCCTCTCTGAGCTCTATTTGCAGCTTGCAGACTCAGATGATTTGAAGGAATGTGATCTGGGAATTAGCTTTTGGACCACTTTGTTTCCATTTTGCACATGCGAGGATGCTACAGTGCAGCACACAGCGAGGTTTCTATTTCTTCCTCTCCATAGGCATGTTCAGCTCCCATTGACACGGATGTGAGATATGCACATGTCTAAAGAGGAGAAGGGAGTCTTAGATCTTTTTCTCATCGTTTACATGAGATCAAAGGAAATCAAATAGAGTTAATGAAGGACCAGATGGTGCTTTATTTGTGCTTTGGAAGACAGTACCAGAGTATAGGAAAGGATATTTGTGTTTTAATCTGGCAAAGAGGAAGAAAACTTACTATCCATTTAATGGGCACTGAGGCAAGTATGCCATATCTTCAGAAGTGGGGAAAGTTTGCTTGTTTTCCCTCCCTCAGTAGATTTTGGATGCAGGACTGGAGTTGCTTTTGGAAAGCTTTGACTGAAGAGATTCCAGACTCTGAAATCATTCACATTTTGTCTTTTTTGGAAGCGCACATTTATTTCGGACCCAATCAATTCTTCGGATTTTGCTTTTAAGCCCTAGGACATGGGTGCTTCTTTAGTCCATGGAAAATGTAATCTAAGCTGGGAGGAGGCAAGGCTGCAGAGGCGGGAGAGCCTTTGATTTGGATCCTCGCTGCGCACAGGAGCTTGGCAGGAGAGGCGCAGGATGCTCCAGGCTGCGCACGTGGAGCCACCCGCATCCCGAGTCAGAGCCCTCCCGCTCCGTCCTCCATGTCAGGAGGCAACCTGGCTCTCCCTTTTCCTCTGGCAACCTGGCTCTCCAGCTGCTCCCAGCATCCTTTATAGGGCTAAAGACAAATTTTGCCCTCACTGTCGCAAGGCTATCTGAGAAGAAATGAGATGTTTGTTCTTCTCACCCTGATCTGCCAGGCACTATTTAATATACATATATATATATATATGTACTCCTTGGGAACTGGTTGCGAAAGTGGGGGATATTTTTACATTTTCCAGAGGTGTGTGCCTGCCCGTGCTGATCTTGCAGGGATGAGTCTGCGGGGGCAGTAGAGGCCACGTTATTTGTCCTGTGCACATCTCATCTCCGGTTTAATGCTGACACACTCATTCCAGGATAATTTAGTACCAGGCCACAGATTTCCCAATAGCTTGAAGTCATGTGTTGGCCTTGCATGATATTGCAATGCCAGTGGACAAAAAAGAAAAAAAAGTCACTTTAGTTATGTTCCCCAAGGCTCCTTTTGTTGACAAAGTATCTCACTGCACTTGGAAGCACTTGCAGTTGAGCTGAAGGCCTGAGGGCCTTCCTGTTTTAAAAGCAATGGGAAAAGATGCAATTAACATCTGTATTCCAGTTTTAAGAATGCCAGAAATTGTTTGTTTATGATTTCTTTTACAGAACACTGTATTAGGAATATCATAATGGCAATAGAGCACAATTGACTCTACTTTCTGTCCCCTGGTACAAACCTAATGTTACAGCTCCAGCTGACATTATTTCCACCTGCTTTAAATGTGTTCATGTGCCTCTAATCCTGTGTGCAGCTTCACATTTGTACCCATTTCCTGTATTTTATAGGCACATGTGGTATGTTGAGGCTTGGAAATGCAAGCCCTCATTTTGCACTGCTTGTTTTTTAACATTCATTTTCCCTGGCTGTATTCCTTGCCTTAAAAAAAGGATTGTAGTTATGTTTAAGAAAAATCTTGAGAACTTCCTTGCTCTTTTATATATCTAGCACTTTTATTGAGGGAATGTTTAGTAATTTGGTGGCTTTACTAAACATCTTGGCAGTTAATGGGATACATCTGCAAGAGATTCCAAAATATCTGTCTCCTTAAAAATATGGGAAAGACCAGAATTCTGACTCTTCTTGCTTCTTCTGAGGAATTCATATCTGCTTTGGCTCCATGGAAGTCAAGCCTACATTCAAGATTCATATACTTGTGAGAGCTACTACTACTACTAGCTATATTAAAACTCACCAGAGCCTTCCAAAGCTGCTACTATGTTAAGATATAGTAAGTATTTTAATTTGAGAGATTTAAGAAGGACCCTTAAAAGTATGCGTGCACATACAACATGGCACAATTTACAATTTGGCTGTTTTCTATCAGGGATCTATGCTCTATCCCTCATATGAGAAGTGGAAGGGTAACAAGAGCAACAGTCCTTCATGTGCCACACTGTGACCTAGAAGAGCTGGAAACCCTGTGGTGCTTGAGGATGCAGGCACAGTCTGCTGAGATTGGAAATTTATGAGAGGAAATCCCAAACCAGCAATCCCATATCCCTGAGAAAATCTCTGCTTTTTTTTTTAAGAGTGCTTTCTTTACAGCACTGTTGTCAAGAGCCACTCAACCCTTCAAGTTAAGTTTGTTTTTGAAGGCTAGCCCCAACTAGAAGGAAGCTCCTGGTAGCATGAAGTAAGTGGAAATATAGGATGGAGATGAAAAACTATTTCATGCTGGAGACGTGGAGCACTAGTGGATATTTCTAGTGTCCTGCAGTGCCTGAGGAAAATAAATGGAACAAGATGAAAGAAATAGAGCATAGTCTTCCCGTGCCTGAGCAACCTCCCTTAAGAGAGGGATCTAGTGTCTTTACTGCAGCCCAACAAATTTTCACTTGCAGTATTATAGATGGCTTCAGATAGGTACTACACGTTAATGATGATATATATTTTGGTTAAAGTTTGATACATATGAAGTGCCTATCCTTGCAAGCCATGTGCCACTTTCCACTTGT
>JAUBOD010000696.1:378419-389633 GCA_032353885.1 Nothura maculosa | reverse complement strand
CCCAGAGCAGCAACAGCTTCCCTGCAGCCTCAGCAGGGATGCAGCAGCCTTTTGAGGACCAGGTGGCAAGCCCTGGTTTTCCTGTCAGTTTAAAATTTGACTCCTTGTCTATGAGTTTTGGCTTCAGGCATGCTCCAGGGGATACAGAAACCGTTTACAGCACACTCATAAATATTCGTGTCCATGTTTAGAAATAGTAAGTAGCTTCATCACATTAAAACTTTGGTGAGGGGGAGGGAAGGGTGTATGGCTAAGTGAGTGCTTATTGCTAAGAAGATCTTGAGGTAATTCTGAGCTGTGAAGAACGAGAAAGGCCTTCATTGTGTGAAGGAAAATGCCAGAGGAGCAGCCATCTAGACCAAAACCTATTAAATCCAAGAGAAAAACAACTCTCGGATGGCCTTGTGCCTGCAGTGGAAATTTAATTGAATTTGGAGTAGGCTTTATAGACCAAGGGACTCACAGCATGAGATTAATTATTCATTGCAGTGATGGCAAACACAAGAAGAAACCTGGCCAGTTTGTCCTTTACAGGGAGTAAAAATATTTGATCAAAGTGGTCAGGATAAATCAGGTAAAACCTCTGAAAAGTTGAACATCACTCCAGGGACAAGGATGGGGAAAGGATAAGGGGAAAAAAAGGAAAAAAAAGTTGTTTTTTAGTATTCTTGCTTGAACATGCTGATGTTCCAAAGACCTGGTCTTTACATAATTCTGTTTGCATAAGATGAAGGGGGTACCAGAGCTTTGCCAGCTTCATGTAATTCATTGCAAAATATTTCAATATACTATTTAAAAATATTTATGCAACAAAAAGCTATTTCACACTTTTCTAGTCAGCAGCCAGCTTTTAAAATAAACTAATCTGTCCTCAGAAATAAAAAGAAGAAGAAGAAATAAAGATCCAAATTCTCGTTTGGTGTAAATGACCAGACTTCCACTGAAATCAATGTAGGGCTGCCAATCTAAACTAACAGAGCATCCAGTTCAGAAACTGTGAACGTCATTTTAGAAGTCTTTGAAAGTGGGTCTGTGAAACACTGTGTGCCTGTAAAGAACTTGTGCACTGGTGAAGCTCAAGGGGAGCCGCCAAATACTGCAGCATAGACAGCAAAACTATGACTGAATTTTTACTTGAAAAATGTCAGTTAAAATGTACCATTTAGAAAGTACCAATAAATGACATGTACCAATCAGTAAATGAACATGTACCAACCAGTAAATGATCAGTAACTAGACTTTTCTCATTCTAACACAGTTATATATTTTTTATGTCAGAGCTAATGAAATACATACTTTTAAAATTTTTGACCTGAAGAAACAAACTGTGGAGTCCTGTGTCTCTCCAGCATTATGCATCAAGAGCATGGATAATCTGCTTCAGGAGGACTTAGCTTGGTAGCAATTCCTTTATCTCTCTCTTGCTGGCAGGACATGCTATCACCTGCAAAGGCATGTCTGAAGACCAGAGACTTTGAACAGAGACCAAGAGACTTTGAGACCAGAGACTTCTATCTTCCTTTTGGATTTGTAAGGGTGATTTTAACACCCAGAAGGGATTCTAAGACAGGGGATATTCTAAGCTGTTAAAACCTCTCTTGGAAGGCTGAACTGGAATAGTTCTCTTGAAAAGCAAATCAATAAAACCTGTGAGCAGATCAGATATTTACCTATTTCTGTGAGGGTTATGATGACCTTCCCATCTTACTCTCTGCCATATGTTGCATCCTATAAGTTTATTCTTTGCCAATAAATTTCTTCAGATTATGAAAATAAGGGTCAAAGTAGACTCTCAAGACATGAAAGGGTGGATATTCAAGGCCAGAAATAATTGGTACTCTTCTCCCTCAAGACTCCTTAGGTCTCCTCCTGCTCAATTATAGATAATAATAGTTCTACTGCATCTGTGTGGCAATAATTTCTGTCACAGCAGAATTAAAGCCTGGCCTGCTAAATCTTTGGACAAGGCCCATGATTACGTTCGTTGAACATTTAACTTGATGAGACCTATTCTCAGGCCCCTGGGTACTTCTATAATACTAGCATTACTATACCATAATAATAAGAGTACATATTTTATGAGAACTCTGTTCTCAGTGCTGGAAAAAGCAGCCAGCACTGAGAACTCTGTTCTCATTGGAAGGAAAAGTGAAGTCTCTGGCTAAAAATCTCCTGGTGATCTTCAAGAGGGGCTACTGAGACCAAAGGCCTGGTCCTCGGGTGACACAGACTGGCGTAACTCGCCTTGATTATTTGGGTCATGCTGGCTCATACTAACTGCAGACTGGGCCCCAGGAGTACAAGTTAAAGGACATGGAAACATAAAGAATAAGAAGTGAACATGCAAATGCAAAATCTGAGAGCATGGGAAAATTGGTGGACTTTACTCTCTGCCCAGGAGAACTGTATTGGCTGGAAGTGTCTATGCAAGGGATGTGTGGCATCACCAGAGGTAGGAACACAAACAAATCCCCTAAATCCTGTCAAAACTAATTTAAAACCCTAGTGGCTTAAAGGAAGTTATGCAAGGAAAAAGTGATGAATTGGAAAGGGAATGAGGAAAAAAAAGGCAGACAGGAATAGCTACAGACCTTTGACATGGCAAAAGTGGAGAAAATCAGAGATGTTTACAGGCAGCTGTGCAGAATCTCACCCAGAGGGAAAACAAAAGGCATGTGTCCTTACTGCTAAGGGATACCTCAGTTTGCTTTGGGGCGGAATGTGCTCTAAATAGTGCAGAGCCCTGGACTTCACACCAGTAACATCCAGAGAGCTCCCAACCTTGGCTGAGGAGCAAGTGACCTTCTTGAAGTTTATGGCAGGAACAACTTTGTTATTGTAGATGGGCAAAGTGCCTGGAAGAACCAGGTCCCAGTCTCTAATACAGACTGCTAAGCTCTACATTAAGAATTCAGTTTGTACTGCGCGGCCTTTTTCCAAAGTGCACCGTCCAATATGGCCAGTTGTGCTGGGCAATAGCAAACTATTTTTTCAAACAGTCTGAGGAGAATAACACTCCCTGATACGATTTGTAGGAAAAAATCCACAAGGCAAGCTCTACATGTTTGCTGTGGAAAAGAAACACACCCTCTTGCATCAGATAAATTTTTGTATATTAAATTCTTGAATGCTTTACTTTGTAGAACTAAATGTTCACTCTGTGTAAGAAGAGTACATATGTTTACATTATTTACATGTCATCCCACTTTCTAGCTACATATGTGTTGTGTAATTAATGCACGCTTGTTGCATACTGTTCCTTAAGTTGATCAATAGAAAAGTGATTCAGCAGGCATAATATAAAACACAGACTTCTAATTTGCCATTGTTTTATCTTAAGTTATAACTAATAATTATAAGAAACATCTGTGTCGCAACTACACTTGAAGTATTATATATGAAACAGATCTTCATATTTTAAAAAGCTGTCCTGATAACTTGTTTCTTTAACAGGAAAAAGAAAAAAAAAAGGATAGCTCTTCTGCCAAAATAAATCAATTAGCTCACGGATTAAATGTGTTTTCAGAAACTGGTAAAGATGACGAGTAATAGTCTCCTTTTCCTTGGAGAATATTTTAGGAAGCAAATTTTGTTTCTTGAAGCCTAAGCATTATTTTTTCTTTGGCAGCAGCCCTTTCAAAAATATTGCTAGGACTCTTCGAATGTGGATGGGTAGATTGAGATGTTAGCAGTCTTTAACAGGAATTATGCTATGTTATTTCCTATTATTTATAAATTAAAATATTACAGAAAATGGAATTAAAACCACATAATTCTTTCACTAACCCATTTTTTTCTGCTATTATATCTATTTAGGACCAAACAGCAGGAGAGGAAAATAAATATTAAGCTAGCCATGAACACCATTCCAAGGAAACTCTATTAAAATGTAGAAAGCAAAGATGGAACACATAAAAATACAAAATTCAACATATGAACACTATGACAGGATCCAATCTGCTTGCTACTTTTATTTCAAATATATTTTAATTATAAACTATCTCAATAGTAAGCTTCCTGTTGAAGCTTGTTTTCTGATTTAATTTCATTTATCATCTTTTTGCCATTATTATTTCAGATAGATCTTATGATCTAGAAAGGGTCCAATGTTGAGCAACAAAAACGATCGGTGCCTCTATTTTATGAGGAAAGAATAAGTGAGCTGGGCAGGCTTAGCCCAGAGAAGAGAAGATTGACAGGGGATTTGATCAATATATCTAAGTACCTGAGTGAAGAATGCAAAGAGGATAGGGCCAAATTCTTCTTGGTGATTGCCAGGGACAGGGGCTAATTGGTACAAATTTAAATACAGGCAGTTCCATCTCCAGGTGAGGAAGAACTTCTTTCCTGTGAGGGTGACAGAGCCCTGGCTCAGGCTGCCCAGGGAGGCTGTGGAGTCTCCTTCTCTGGAGATCTTCCAAACCCGCCTGGATGGTGCCCTGTGCCCCGTGCTCTGGGTTGGACTGGATGATCTCTAGAGATCCCTTCCAACCTCAACCATTTACTAGTTGACTAGTTACTATTAGTGGTTCTAGTAGTTATCATTATTGTTATATGTAGTACTTCTGTTTTATAATTTTGATGGGATCATTCTAAGGCTCATTTCATTTATTGATATATGGAAGAAAATTTTATAGTGTTATATTTGTTTCATGATTCAAATGCAATTAATTTAGGAAATTTCAATGCCCTTCTTCCTTCCCTTGCATGAAATCACCAGTGTTAAGTAGTTCCAGATTTTTTTTTTCCTGATAATTTCTTGCAGTCATTGTTCTGGGTAAAAAAAAAAAAAAAAAAAAGAGAGAGACTTTGATAAGACAATGAGATGAATCTTACAAAGCAAAAGGAATGAGTTTTGCTGATTTTGGTGGAGATATCACAAATGTCATCATGATTGAATGAATCTTATAACGGGAACCAGCTGATTTTATAGACATAAGTCCTGATCCTTATTTTGATAAATGTCTTCATATCTGAATCGAGATTGCAGTATTAGACCCACATGGAACTTGGCTGTAAGCCAAGAGGGGGGAAAGGGAATAGATTTTTTTGTTCCTATGCAAAGCACTGTGAATGGAGACATTAGTTTGTCTATCATTGTTTGTGATAAGAAATCTGACTCCATGTGCAGATTTGCTCCAGTTATTGTCATATAAGAGAAGAAAAGGCCAAGTGAGGTAAAAACTTCTTTCCTTACTAAGAGGTATCTTCTGCCTGTAATCACAAGATCAATATGAGCTAGTTTGCTTCATAGCTCACCAGCAACCTGTCTTGTGTGAACAGCAGTACCTTGTACATTTGTACAAAGGTGGTAGCAGTGCTAACACATCTGGAGGTTTCACATGGGGCTTGTGAATTCACATGGGCTCTCATGAAGAGGTGGAATCCAGTTCAGACACAGTGATTAGGGTGTATCTATGTATGGTAGGTGGCTATGGCTGCTCCAAACACCTCCTGGTGCCCTCTGCTCAGTTGGAACATGTCTGGATCTAGAAATGGGCTGACTTTCTTCTGCTTCTGCTAGGATGCTGGCTCAACCTGAAGGATGACTAAGTGAAATCATCTACTCTTCTGAGATTTAAGCACTGAGTACCTAACTTTGTGCAAGATCAGATCACAAGCATTTTCTGCTACATGAAGATCTAGGGGAAATAGTTTGGCTCAAGATATTTCTGAGGAAATGAGAGTGTTTCACTTCTTCTACCATGAAACCAAAACTAGGAGAAGCTCTACTTTTTGCCTATTCCTGAAATTTAGTGTTTCTGTTTAGCTCTAGGTTCTGGGTTGTGTCAATTCCCATGAGATATGTGTACTCGGTGACCTTACAGGAATCAACAGTCATTACACATACTGAACTGTTAGTCACATGGAAATTATATGCATTTAGACATATCAGCAGATAGTTTTACTGACTATACTGTCCCATGAAGACTACATTTTGTGAGTTTGTCAAAGTGTATTACCAGGGCTGAACTCCATCCAAATCACCAGATACACTCTTTGGACTTTAAAAAGCATGCTGCACTCATTAACAGGCAGTCAATTAATACTGGTGGTGAGTTTGTGGAAAAGCTGCTGGAAATTAATAACCCTTTCGTCTCTGTCTTTTCTGCTGTCATGTTGCATTAGCAGAAGCCCTAAGGTTCAGACAGCTGTGTATTATACATATTTCTCATGAAATGGCTACTGGTGAAATAAAGTTTAACTTTATTAAGAAACGACATATCTGTGTTCCAAAGTCCTTTTGTAGGACTAGCATCTACCAGAGTGTTTTCAATGTTTGTTGTAAAGACATGTATCCTCTGGTACTTATAAGATCCAAAAGAGGAAAATGATCTACAGTCTGTGGCACAGCAAGAATGGAGGATGCGCTTAACAATATTCAAGCAGAAAAGCCAATTGAGCCAAATTATTGCTTAATCTCAGACAGCAGAGTGATCCATTATATTTTTGTTGCCTTTTTTCTTGCTCTTTTTTTTATGTTTTGCCCAAAGCCATTGCACAGTTTCAGTTATTTCTACAAAATGATACTTCATTATAAACAAGTTTCATTATAAACAAGTAGGGGGGTTGGACTAGATGACCTCTGAGATCTCTTCCAACCTTAACCATTCTATGATTCTATGAAGTTCTTCAACGAATTTCATGTTCCCATTCTGAAGGATATGGGATGCACCTACACCAGGCAATGAATTTAGCTTTCTATGGACAAGAAAGATGGAAGGAAAGACGCACAAACTCACATATGCAAACACCCTGGGAAGTAGGAAGGAAAACTTTAAATCTTTTCTCCTTATGTGTCTGTTACCCAGACTAAGGGGAAGTTAACAAGAACTTAACTTCTAATTTAAGGTGTTTCTGCTACTTACCCACAATACAAATTTTAGGTTGCTTCTTCAACCTTATTTATTTCCCAAGGGAACTTTTGACGATGATATTATTGTTATCATTTAATTCTTTTGCATAATGAAGAAAGTTTAAATCTGAAGCCTAATTTGTGGACTAAAAAATTTATCAAATTATAGAACTGTTGTATGATTAAATTATTATTTTTTCAAGATGCCTTTATATAATTGATCGACTCTGTACATGTTTATAGATTTTTCCATGCAATGACACTAGGTTTCTGTAGAACAACACACAAGGCCAGGAAATTCATTTTACCCTCAATAATTGGTGCAGGTTCTCTTTCTCCTTCAATTTTGTCTCTGTTTAACACTGTAAAAGAGCTAAAGCTTTGCTTGATGCCACTGTTCAAGTTAAACAATGTCTGTACTTTCAACACAATTATTATGGGCAGATAAAAGAGGGGAAATGTGGCAGCTGGGAATAGCAATAAAGGCCTGATAGAAAATCTTTGTGCCAAAAAGGTGATCTGTATTATAAAGTTTCTAAGAGCTCCACTTTATCGTTTAAGACATTTAACAAAGAGTATGTGTGTGTGTGTGTGTGTGCGCGTATATATATGCACACATACATACATATATTTTCCTGTTTTTTGTTAGTCTCTACACAACCTTAACAGTAATAGAGTTTTATACTTTAATTTCCTTAAAGGAAAGTCTTCTCTGGAGCCCATAGATATTTCAATGTTTTGGAAATATCTAAATAGCTGTTAAATATCTATTGAGACCTATGATATTTGTTTTCATCCACTCAGCAATCTTTTCATGCATTATTTTGAGAAAAGGGACTATTGTTTCTATAAATAGTATAGCAAGAATATATATCTATACATTATCTGATAAGCTGAAATGATTCTGCCTATTGGTTAATTATCTGAAAATTAAAGAAAAGTTAGACTAATCACTTCCAGACAGTTGTTATGCCATATCATGTTAAGGCAGCTGTTAACCATATGCACTACTGTAGTTCTGCTTATATTAACCATTATGAAATTTTCCTTGGGGTAAAAAAAGTCATACGTGCAGAAGAAAACCACTCTGTCCTCTTAGGGGTCAGAACTGCTTATTCTTAGAGCATGGCAAATAATTTGTAGCCAATCACTTGGTGATTTTTTTCTTGCTTGCGGATATAGACTGTATTTTTCGAAACCCACCATGTACCACAGGAAATGAGTGTCACAGATAGTTTGGGTGATGTCCATAGCATGGAATGGAGAGGAGTCTGTAAAGGAGCCCCAGGAGAGCTCTCTGCAAGGCTGGACGTGGTATCACTGCCAGCTACAGTGCTCTGGGGCCATGACACCCAGACCAACATTTCTTCCAGAACTGGTGTGCCAGCTCATCTGAAGCTTGGTTATGCTTCCCACAGCAGGATGGGGTTTCATCTAGCCTTTCTGCTTTTATTTTTGACAGTGAGAGAGATAGAGAATGATCTGTGAATTCCTGTGAGCCTTACAGCAGCAAATATCATAGTGATAAACACTGTAGAAACATGATTGATGGGTAAACATAGTATCTTTTATCCAATGAGATCAGTCAGCCCCTCAAAAGGACAAGCCTTTGGGTTAAACTTTGCCTTTTTAGGTCCTAGATACAAGCATAGCGTATATGCATGAACGTTTATTTATTTGCCAGAGACCAATGACTCTGGTTCAAGTAAGACTTGTGTATTGACTGCAGAGGAGAAGAATAAAAAGAATCTATGATAATAGTCTTGAAACACATTAAGGTAGCAGCAAGAGGAATGGAAGAAGTGTTTTTATGCGCTTTGTACATAAGAAAAATAGTATTTTAAACAAATAAAATTATCTTAAATATCAGAATTGTAGAAAAATGCCACTAATGTAATAGTGGATAATAAGATAATCGAGTATCTGAAGAAACTGAGGAGCCTAGTCATCAAAGGCACCAAGAAAGAGGTTAGAAAAACACATGCAAGCAGTAATGTACATAAAACTATATGTCCTATTATAGTAGAGAAGAATCAACTGGATAGCTTCTTAGTGACCCTAATAAATCAGTTTTCTCTGATCTTATGATTGATGACTACATTATGATGGCAAAAAGAAAAAATGCAGAGAAGATGCCCTCCAAAATCCTTTGGCTCTCCTTAGACTGAATGCTTGCCAGTAAGCCAACAAAGGATATTTTTCCTCCAAAAAAATTTTAATGCTTTTCATCTGAGACTTGACTCTCATGTTATAGTGATATTACACTAGCGTAACTTAGCTGTCTTCACAAGGGTCTGTAACTTAATTTATTATTAGCTTATAATATTAGGAGATTGCTGAACAGATTCAGCCCACTGGCTTGATCTAGAGAAAGCTGCAGACAACATGAGCTTGTGCTGCATCCTAATGGAAATTTCTGAGCCTAAACATGTCCCCTCAGCAGCCCAATCACCCACTGGGATGTCTCTTACTGCTTGTGACAGAGTTGAAAATCACATTTTGCAATGAAAATGAACCTGCTCGAGCAGTGACAAATAATTTGAAAATAACTGTTCTGCCCAGGTGTTAGAACTGCTGACAGAAAGGAAATGTTGATGTATGCAACAAGCATGAGAGATGAAAGCTCTTCCCTGTCGCGCTTCTTCCACTGGAGTACTTACTCTGACCTGTGTCCACATGACCTGTTAGCAGAAAGCAGGGAGACTGTAAGAAAAGAGTCGCTCCTAAGCTTTCCTTTCTGAAAAATAGTCTGTCACAGCTGTCTCTTGCACATTGCCCGTTATCTGTTTGACAAGTAGGGTGGCCTGGAAAATGAGGTAATCGTGCTTTTGCTGGTGGTGGTTTTAATAGGAAGATTATACATTTTCTCTATATATTCTAAATGCATCTAGGCTGAGCGACTGGGATTGGAGAGCTTTCCTTAACTCCGCTGCCACTTCCCTGGGATGCCTTCCCTTGCATGGGCACTCCCTGCCCACCCTGGCGACAGGACAAGAACAGCACCAGCCATATCTCTACACTGGCCCCATATAGCTCTTTCCACACCCTTATATTCCATTCACCTTCATGAGCAGATCCATAGTGCCCCATGGATTACCACGACCGAAAGACTCATTCTGATTCCAATTTTGCTTCTGACTCCTTAATTTCTTTTGCTGGGTGTGAGCCCAGGGGAGCTTGTTTCAGCTCCTAGTATAAATTTTACCTGGCATGTGAAATATTTAATACTTACAAAACACTGGAAGGACATGAGGATAGAAACTGCTTCTCATTATGAGCATCTAGTGTTAAGTACAATGAGACTGTTGGCTCAAGTTAGAGCCATCCCTCAGTAAAAATAATTTCCAGAACTCTATCCACATGCATGCTGGCCCACTAGTCCTGTCCCGCTTGAAACTCAGGAAAAAAAAAAAAAAGCAAGTCAGAGGTCTTATTCCAATGTTTCCCATGGGATAAGAGCTTCTGCATAGTCAGATTATTTAGTGATGCTGCTTTCAATGACCTTGATCCTGCAAAACTTTTCTTTTTTCTTTCAACAACTGTGATACTTTTGTCATTATTTAATCAAAAAAAAGCACATCTATTCCTTTTTATCCTGTCCTCCAAATAAGTTACCAGTGGACTGGCCTAGTACGGCTTTAGCAAAATTCTGGCTGGAAGAAGTTTTAATTAGCTGTCAATGATGTCATGTCCATGTCTGCATTAAGCGCATAGGCCTAAGTGTTCCTCTTTATTTAATGTAGTGTAGAAATTCCATTTCAGGATAGCAATAAGACACTTCAGAGCCAATCTTGTATTTCTGTCGGAGTTAAGACACTTGGCCTTCAGCCTTCTGACTTCTGACACCGCTGCAGTTGCACTATAATCAACCAGAAATACGCTCACTGCCTGTTGCGTTTTATTGCTCATGTGAAACCCGTCCAGCTCCTTGCCGTTTGGCGTGGGAGCAGTGCAGCACTGCAGGATCAGGCCGCAGTGTGCTGGGAGTTACGTTATTTCACACCACCAGCAACCTTCCCGTGTTTGCACCGCACCTCGCGGAGCGTGGGCGCTTTTGCTGTGCAGCACAGAGCAAACCCTATTGTAGTCACTCTCTCTGCCAGAGACACTAATCCGTATTGCCAAATATCTCCCCTCAACACATTTATTGAACATTAAAACAGCGGAATAGCATTGAATGAAGTCCAGTAATTTTATAGGATATATTTTAGTCACTCAGCTTTGAAGACTGGTCCAATGTTAATTATAAAGTTTCTGTGTCTGGATAACATATTGTTAACAGTTATTTTGTAAGTGCTAATGGCGAGATGGAAGATTTCCAATAGTTTTATTGAGGAAGTGGCAATTAAAATGTTGAG